>WOXC01005869.1:0-63947 GCA_011680675.1 Gymnobelideus leadbeateri | reverse complement strand
CTCTATTTTCAATACTCTCATAAAACATCGTATCACAAATTGCTGCAAGGTTTTCATGTTAAGGTTTGCACCTTAAGAAGGTGGACTAACTGATGTTGCTCAGTCTTTAGCAAATAAAAAGATGTCTTATCTACCCACCCATTGCCATAAAATCCACACATTTGCATCCCTCTCAGAGACCTCAGAATGGGGGTGAGCTCATAAAATTCAGAAAAAAGCATTCCCTAGAGATAAGGATAAGTGGTATTCTCCCATGGGTCTTCTATGTCCCCTTTCTTTAATGCAAATAATCATAATCTCTCACCCTTATAGTTGCTGAATAATTATATAATTTGTGTTCTCTTCTTTGTTCTGTGCTTTTAAAAATGAGTTGCATATGCAATTAAGGGTCTTCATCCAGTGGTAATACTGTTGGCCCATCCTTTATTAATAAGTTCAAGACACTATTAATAAACTGTTACCTTGCTGAGAGAATGGTCTTGGTTGTACCTTTTTTAAAATTTCATGTGATAACATTCAAAATTCTTTTTTTTCCTTTTTTTTTATTAATTTATTAGTTTAGTTTCAGTTAACAAGATTCAATTCCATAGTTCCTTGATTTTCAAATTTCCTTTACTTCCCTCCCCCCTTCCCTCATGACAGCATATAGTACAGTATAGGGTCTGCAAATGCATTCATATTAAACATTATTCCAATTACAAAGGCATATTGTACTAGGTGGGATGAAAGATGGTAAGGAAGAAGTAAAACCAAACAATGAGAAGAACAAGATCATTTAGTTTGCTTCCATCAGGATTCAGGCTCAGTTCTTTCTAGTTATATCTCTGGATGGGAAATTTCTCACTTTCTTGAGTCATTCGGGATTAACTTATATCACTGCATTGCTGAAAAGAGTCCAGTCTGTCATAGTTGGTCGTCACAGATATGGTATGTCTGTGATTGTATACAAATTTCTTCTGATTCTACTCTTCTTGCTCAGCATCAGTTTGTACAAGTCTCTCCAGGTAATTATGAAATCCGTCACCTCCTCATTTCTTATAGCACAATAAAATTCCATTACATTCATATACCACAACTTGTTTAGCCATTCCCCAATTGATGGGCACCCCTTTAGTTTCCAATTCTTTGCCATTCAAAATTCTTTAGATGATTTTTAAATGAGAAGTTGATTACAAGATGACAGACCAGGAATGTATTAGAAAAATAGATACTAGATAAATAGATAGATAGATAGATAGATAGATAGATAGATAGATAGATAGATAAACAGTTGGTCAAACAGTAAGGAGAAGGTAGTTATTGTGCTTGTTCTTGTTTTCAAAGAAGATGGTTTGGTAGATATCATTAAAATGTTCAGTGTACCCTAGCACCTTGAAATCTATAAATTGTAAAGGAATGGTGACTTGTATCTATGGAGAGAAATTTTATGCCAAAGAACTCTCCACATCAATAAACTGAGAGACTTTGAGGAATAGGGGTTAGATCATTGAACTTGAAGTCAAGAAAACCTGTGATTGAGGTCAAATTCATGGGAAGAGTTGGCGAAAAAAAAAGTCAAAAGTCATGAATGATGGGTGGATCTGGATAGAAGTATCTCTCAAATTTGTTACATAACATATATTTGAATATATCATTATTAATATCACTGTAAGCAGCAATGTATGATTGTGGGAGGTCAGAGGTTCATAGATTAGAACTGAAAGGGACATTAAAATTCATCTGGCAAAACCCTAGCTTTACTTTCTCTCCCATGATCCACACAGAAACACACAGAAATATAAGTCAACTTTTAAGCAGAAAAATATAGTGAAAAATTATCAATAAATATATTTAAATTGTTTGGATGATATGGTCAAAAAGTCAATGAATGCAATTAGTAGAATTAGGGATGTAGAATTAGAAATGAGAAAAAAAGAAATTTTAAAGACTTAGAAGACACTGTACAGGAGAGTAGACCACTTGGTCTACTTATTTCCATGCTCATCATCTATAATGTGATGCATCAGTTAGCAGCACTACGTGGCAATACCCCATATTGCTGTGAAATGTTGGAATAGCTTTACTATTTCTTATGGGGAGAGGCTCAGTTGCTTGGAGATACAAAGATCTCAAGAAATGATAATTATAAATATAGAGATGATTAAGAAAATACTATAATGGAAATTCAAATTTAGAATAAATTAAGCATGGTTATATGTCAGTCATGTACCACTCATCAGAGAATTCTAAAAAAAAATACAGAATTTATCCATAAAAGTCATAGGATCAGAGTTAGAAAACCAACATGAAAGGCCCTATAGTCAAACCCACTTTTTTCAGAGTAGAAATCTTATGGCTAGAGAGGTATAGGGATCTGCATAATATTTAATAAATGGCAGAGCTAGGATTCAAATTTATATTCAAAACATCCAAGTCTAACACTGCCTAGATAATCTAAATAGAAGGCCTAGATAGAATCTATATCCTTTATTTTCTCTCTGCCTACCCAACCCCTACAAAGTCTTCATGTGGCCCAAAATTTTTAAAGATGCATAATTTACATGAAGATATTGTTCTTGAAATTTATTTTTATAGGCATCTTGCCCCCGGATTTTGTCCCTCTGCAGCACAGGGTTGATTTCTGTAGCAATTCCCAGGGGAAGGGCAACTCTTGGCATTCCTGGGAATATCTGCTTGTGTTGGCGCTGGGGAAGGGGGAGCTGTTCCATTGGGAGATGAGGGAGTGGAACATCTAGACACATCCCTGGCATCGCCTCTGGAAAAAAACTCCTATGAGGCTTTACCAGTGTGTCTCCTCTCCCTGAAAGGGGTCCATGGGTCTTAGGGGCCATTGCTCAATTCTGGTGGCCAGCCCTTTCAATGTCCATCTCAAACTGATTCCTCATGGCTTCCTGCCTGACATGGCTGTTGGATAAGTGGTTCAGGTTCATTTCAGTAGCAGGTTCATCACCAGGAGGGGGACAGATCCTGGGGAGGTGTTTTGGCCACAGGAGAGTTACCACATTCCATCACAAATTTTCGGTAGTAATTGATCCTATTACCTCCAAGGTGAACAGCGTGCCTCCCAGAGAGATGCTGTAATACCCAGGAGGCAGTAGCTGAGCACCACCAGAAGGGTTACCTAGATGTCCCGGCTTGGCATCTGGCCACAGCTCCACCCACAGACATGGACTCAGCCTCCTGTTCTTGAACTTTTCAAGAGAAATACCATATTATCCAAAATTTGTCACAGTCTATCTGAGAATGAGTTCAGTTCATTGTAAATATGCTACATTCGGAAAAACAAAACAAAACAAAACAAAAAAAAAACATCCTAGAATCAAAGCCAATGCTTCTCATTGCTTGTGTAACTTTGGACCAGTCAATTACTCATCTTCCTCCCTGATAAAGGGCAAGGGTAGAATCTGGACTATTTCACCTAAGGAAGGAGAAGGAAAAAAACGTGATGCCTCATGGAGTAGGTGATAAGGTGTTTTGGCTGACCTCAGGAAGCCCTGGATTCAGATCCTCCCTGTAATTGTTGTGGGATCTGAAGGTCTTCCATGTCCCTTAAACTTGCTGACATAGAAGGAAGGGGTGGGGCAAGAGGAAGCCAGAGCCAAGCTAGTCAGTACTATGAATGAAAGTGTGGCACGAGTGGCAGCACCACTGTGAACTCTTTTATTGGGATTAATAACCAAGTTAGCATATTTATAGTTATTGTCGGCATTGTGAATATTACATTGTTGATACACTCTCTCAGACATTACACCCTTCCTAGGTGACCATGAGCTAGTCATTGTGGGCATCAGTTCCTCATCTGTAAATGGAACGAGTTAGTAGACTATATGGTCCCTAAGGTCTACTCCAGCTTCAAATCTATGTTCTATAGATTGTAACATATGACTTGTGAATATCATATTTTGAGAATCTCTGATGCTCTGGACAGGTGGCAGAGAAAAGGAAAGTCCCTCAAAACAAAACGAAACAGGAGACTGCCAGCCAGTGAGCTCAGAGAGAGCAGGGAGTAAAAGAAAAGGAAGGGGAGGATAAATTGCCAGGTTTTGAGGTCACAAAGACAAAAATGAAAACCATCCAGCTTGCAAAGAACTTACATTCTATAAATTTATTTGGAGAAAACTAAATTAATGGGGGGGTTAAATAAGGAGTATATGTAGTTTCAAGGTAAGCTAGAGCTAGCAAGTAGGAAAAATCAGAAGAAAATAACATGTAGGAGGCAGAAATTTAGCTGACCATTTGCAGCTCTTTGCATCTGCAGCAGCTCCCTTTGGTCCCTACTCCACTGAACAAGATGCCTCTCCGAGGACAAACTGATTGTCAGATCTGTTCAGATTGCTGTTTTACTCAACTTTGTAAATACTCAACACTTTCCATCTCCCTCAGTCTCTCTGCTCCTCTGATTTGAAGCCTTGAAGATGGAATGTTTAACTCTATCCAAAGCCTTCCTTTATAGAGGGCAGAACTTGGACTTTATGAAGCTTGCTAAATTTTCAATCTTCAAGTCTGCTTGGTCCTAACTCCAATCAACAAGGTGGTAGGCTGAGTATTCCCTGATGTCTCTTCCTCCTCTCTTCCTTTTTTTCCTGCTTCATCTTGTGTATTATCTTCCATTTTCAGACTGTAAACTCCCGGGGGATTGGTATTGTCTTTCTTTTTTCTTATTAGTATTCCCAGCACTTAGTATGTTTATTCAATTGAATTGAAAATAAGGTAGAGATTCCAAGATGCAAAAGAAAGCAGTAAAGAGTAGTCCAGGCAAAGGGGAGGGGGAATGCTATCTGAGCCAATGTGTGGCAGAAGGATTTGGAAGTTTGTGCTCAGAAAAGGGGAAGCTGTTAATTTTTACTGGAAAACAGATGACTGAGGTATGGAAACCTGAATTAGGCAGGACACTTCCAAAGGCCTTGACAAAAACTGGCTTTATTTTATGCTGCTTCTGGAAGAAGTTCTTAAAGCTTTTTATTTCTTGGATCCCTTAAAGCTTTTTATTTCTTGGATCCCTTTGGCAATCTGGGGAAACCTATGGAACCCTTCTCAGAATTATGTTTTAAATAATTGAAGAAAATGTTAAATTTGTGTTAAAATTAATGAACAAAAAGATGTATTCTTTCCTTCCAAGTTCAGGTTAGGAATCTTTGCTCTATAATTTGTTCCCAAACTTCCCCTTTTGAAGTTGGAAGCAAAAACACCTGTTCTGTATTCCCAGTTGTAGTACAGATAGATCACAGAGCTAGAACAGACTTGAAAAGGAATATATTCTAGAGTCTCTTCTTATATATAATAAAATAAACATTTTCAAAGGGTCTAGTATGTGTCAGGCACTGTGATAATCACTGGGAATGCAAATAAGAAAAAGACAGAAAAGCCTTGCCATCAAAGAGTTTACAGTCTAATGAGAGAAGACAAAACACAAAAGGAAGTTGGAGAGGGGGTGCCCAGTGTGGGGTCATGATGTTTAAGGAGTCAAAAGGAAGATTTCACTGGGCTATTGAGCCCCCCTTTCAATGGAAGCTGTGGGATGCTGAGATGGAAAATGATCCCTTAATTTTAGGAATGAGGAAACTGAGGGTGAGAGAAGGTACGTAAGTAACCTGAAGTTCTGTGTAGAGCAAATGTCAGAAGCAATAGGTGACCCCAAGTCCTCTGACCCCATAGGCAGGACTCCTTCCTCTCAGCCAGGATGCCTCTTGGCTATCATTGCATCAGTGCTGGGGAGGATTTTATAGGGTATCTAAGCCAAGGCTCACACTACATACATGAGGAAAATGAGTGAGAGCTGAAATTATTCCCCCAGGACACCCAGCTAGTAAACAGCGGAGGCAAGATTCAAATCCGTAACTACTAACTCCAGGTTCAGTGCTCTTTTTACTAATCCATGAGGTTTTTCAGTAGTTAAAGTGGGCAGATCCCACTTTAAATAGTCAAGCCAGCTAAATGAGAAGACTTTCTATGTCTCCATTTAGCAACAGTGAATTGCTGTTTGAATTCAATGAAACGTCTAGCTGTGCCTCTTTCTCAGATTTTTGGGCATCTTTGGGGAAAATTGACATTTATAACAATATCTATACTCAGCAAAATTGAAAGGCGTGACTTGTTATTATACTGAAATTGAGAAGCTTACAGACCTAGAACAAGAAAAATAGGAAACTCTTACAAGAGCATTGCAATTTAGAAAGGGGAATGTAAACAAAAACAACTCTAAAGTATCATTGGAAATGTGGCAAATTGACACAGATGACAAAAGTCTATTTTGGAGGAGTTGAAAAGCAGAGCCATTAATGCCCTTTTGGCAGACCTATGAGCTGCCATTTTGGAGTACAGTTTGGAATTGTATGAAAAATGTAAATTGTATGAAATATGTAAATAAAATATCCATACACCTGTGCCCAGAGATTTCATACCACACCCTAAGAAGATCAAAGACAAGCAAAAAAAAAGCTTCCACATACCCCATAATATTTATGGCAGTGCTTAGCATAGCAGCAAAAAACTAGAAACAACATAGGTGGCCATATATTAGAGAATAGTAAAATAAGTGCGTAATGTTAGTGTAATGAAATATCAGAAGGAAACAACAAAGGCACAAAACTCAGAAAAGCGTAGGGATACTTATCTGAAATGTTTCAGTCAAATACACTGTATGTGTGTTTTTGTGTGTACACAGATACTGCAAGAATATGAATGGAATGAAAGAAAGAAAAAAGGAAGGAAGGGAAAAAAGAAAGATGAAAGGAGGGAAGAAGGAAGGAGGGAAGAAGGGAACACTAGGTTATTATTATCATAACAAGTATGGTCAGAGATAAAATCTGAGAAAATGTATTTTCATTGCAGAATCCAGGGGCTATGATATTGTATATTATGTATAATTCTAGGAAGAGTTTATATCTCCTTTTGTTTCAAAAAATCATGTTTTTCCTTTTTCGTCCTTAATCTTTTTCTTTTTTTGTTCAAGTGATAGTTTTCTTGCAATGACAGGGGTATATTCATAAATTTGATGTAAGAAAAAAAGTATAAGAATCATATATGTAGGTATACATACTATTGTCAATCTCATATGAAAAATAAAATGACATAATGAGGTCATGAATTGTTTGATGTCAGTACTGAAAGTAATGAGGAAACATGTAAAAGATATAGTAGGAATAGAGTTTATGGAACTTATCAACATACTCGATGAATGGAAAAAAGAGTCAAAGAAAATTGCAAGACTGAATTTTGGTGATTAGGACAATAATGATATTGCTAATTAAAAGCATGTGCATTAAAGAGAGGAAAATATTTATTTGGAATGGAGAATGATGATATATTCAATGTTTGCTATAGATTGTTTGAGTACCATTCAAATGGGGATGCTCAGCACATTAAATGGAAATAAAAACTGGAGCTTGGGAGAAAGAATGGATGAAAGATAAAGATTCAGAAAACATTTGCATAAATATGAGAGGTAGAGCCTTAAAAATAGATGAAATCAGGGTGGCACCAAGAAGGCAGAATAGAAACAGGAACTCCACTTGGCTCCTGCTCCAACCACCTGCAATACCTGTAAAATATAACTCTAAACAAATTTTATAGTTATATAACCCACAAAGTGACAGAAAGAAACAACTCTCCTGCTGAAGGCAGTCTGGCAGGCCAACAGGAATGGTCTATCACAGCATGCTGGGACCCAGCACAATACCACATGAGCTTCACAGTTCTGGCCCCAAGATGGCCCGAAACAGCAGCTGTCAGAGAAGACTCCAGGAGTGTGAATCACCAGCAGCTGTGGTGGTTTCCAGACTTCTCAACCCATAAATGCCAAAGAGAAAGTAGAAGATCAGTGGGGAATTTTGTTGAAACAGAGGGAAAGAAGAGCACAGTCTGGCCATTGTCCCTGGCACAAGAGATGGTCGTGGCACAGTGACTATAGCTGCTATGGTGTGGCTGCCTTAGGAGCTCCTGGCATGCAGATCATCAGAGGACAAAGCAGCTATTCAGAGGGCACTTGCTCTTGCTTTAACCTGCTTTGGATCTGGATCATGGTCTTGGTGGTGGTCCTGGGGTGTGTGGCCAGTGTGCCAGAGCTTGTGGGGCTATAGAGAGGGCTCCCTCCAAATAGCTCTGGCAACTGCAAAAAATCCCAGCAATTTGGGAGAAAGTTCTCTCCATTCTTGAAGCAGAGTTCTATCATGAACAAACATCAAAGTCAAATAATTGACTGGGAAGATGAGCAAGCAGAGGAAACACAATGAAACCATAGATTCCTTTTTTGGAGACAAAAAGGATCAAAGCATGGAATGGGAGGAAGACAATGAAGTCAGAAATCCTGCGTCAAAAACTTCCAAGAAAAATCTGGACTGGTTAGAGGCCATGGAGGAGCTCAAGAAGGACTTTGAACATCAAGTAAGAGAAGTGGAGGATAAATTGGGAATAGAAAATTGGAATGATACTAGAACATCATGAAAAGCGGGTCAACAGCTTGCTAAAAGAGATCCAAAAATACAGAAAACATAACACCTTAAATAAAAATACCTCAAAAAAACAAAAGAGACAAAAAAAAAGCCAATAAGGAGAAGAATGCCTTAAAAATTGAATTGCCCATATGAAAAAGGAACTTCAAAAACTCACTGAAGAGAATAATTCTTTCAAAATTGGAAGCTATTGACTTTAAGAGAAATCAAGATATTATAAAACAGATCCAAACAAATGAAAAAATAGAAGGCAATCTCAAATATCTCACTGGAAAAAACACTGACCTGGAAAATAGATCCAGGAGAGAGAGACTAAAATTATTGGACTACCTGAAAGCCATGATCAAAAAAAGAGCCTAGAAATCATCCTTCAAGAAATTCTCAAGGAAAATTGCCCTGATATTCTAGAACCAGAGGACAAAATAGTATTTGAAAGAATGCACCAATTGCCTTTTGAAAAACTTTAAAAAAGATCTTTGTATCTTTAGCACTGAATATAGTTCCTTGAATATAGCAATTGTTTAATAAATGATTACTTGGATCAGATCTTCACCCAGTAGATTAATGATTCATTTTTTCACGTATATCTGACTCTCTGTGACCCCATTTTTGTATTTCTTCACAAAGATACTGGAGTGGTTTGACATTTCCTTCTCCAAATCATATTAGAGAGGAGGAAACTGAGGTAAAGAGGGTTGAGTGACTAGCTCAGGATAACAAAATTTTTAGTGCCTGAGGCCAGATGTTAACTTAGGTACTCCTGACTCTAGGGCAGGTTCTCTATGCACTGCAACACCTGGCTGCCCTCTAGATCATATATACTCAAAATAAAATGATATTTTATGTTCCTTACATTTATTTTCTATTCTTTCAGAACCCAACACAAGGCCAGGCACCAAGTATACAGTAAATTTCTGTGATATGAGTAAATGAGGTTTTAGAAGTGGTACGGTTATTTCTTGATTTGAAGTTCATATTTCTAGGGTGAAAAGTTATAAAAATCAACAGAAACATGGTGTTGGATTCCTAAAGGTAACTGCTTCTAGCAAATATTTAAAAAGAAATGCACTTTAGTAGTAAATAAGCATTTATTAGTTAAGCAACCAGATTTTAAAAAAAAAATTTATATTTAGTTTTCCACATTCATTTCCTAAAGATTTGAGTTACAGATTTTCTTCCCATCTCTCCCATATGCAGTACCCCAAGATAGCAAGCATACTTAATGCCCCTTCCCCCAATCTGCCTGCTCATAAATACCCCTCTAATCCCCATTTTAATTTCTTGTAAGGCAAGACAGATTTCTATACCCCATTGCCTGTATACATTATTTCCTGGCTACATGTAAAAAACAAACAAACAAACAAAGAAAAAAAACACTTTTTTGAACAATTGTTTTTTTAAACTACAGGTTCCATATTCTCTCACTTCTCTCTTCACCCATCCCCAATGACAAGACAAGCAATTAAATATAGGTAATATATGTGTAGTAATGCAAAGCGTTTCCATAATAATCATCTTGTTGTTAGGGTTCCTAGGTTCTCGAACCTACAAGAACATGTTTACCTTTTCCCAGGCTTCGGACGCCTACGGCTTCTAGACTTTCTAGAAGAACTACCCACGCAGAACACCCTTCTGTTTTAGGAGAACTATCTTTATTTGTCTCTGATCAGAACATACAAGCAAACTCAGCCAGATCTCTCCCAGAACTCTCCCCGCCCCGTCAGGCAGCCTCCTTTTATCCAGCCTCCAGTTCTGGGTCTTTAACACCGCCTTCCCCGCCACTGCGAGCCAATCGCGTACTGCCCCGAGAGTGAGGGGTGGTAACCCGCTGCTCACATGGACACGTCAGCTCATTGGGCTAAGAGGTTTCCGGTGTAGCAGACCAGGAAGTCTCCTAACCAGGAAGTCTCTCTACTGCCACGTCAACTCTTATGATTGTTTTGCTGACGGTCCTTTTGGCCTTCCGGGTTCCTCCTGTAGCCTGTTATTGATAGGCCAGGGACCCTCCTGCCACTCCCAGGCTGTCGTGCTGCACCCCAGTTGGCTAAGGACTCTTCATCTTGTGAAAGACTAAGTATATCTCCCTCCATCCTATCCCACCCCCCATTTATTCTATTTTCTCCTTTGACCTGTTCCTTTTCAAAAGTGTTTGTTTCTAGCTACCCTCTCCCCTGATTTGCCCTCCCTTCTATTATCCCCCCTCTCATCTACTCCCATGCTACTTTCCTGTATGGTAAAATACTCTATTGACTGTGTGTGTTATTCACTCCTTAAGTGAAACTCTAAGGGAATAAGGTTGACTCTTTCCCTATCACCTTCCTGCTCTTCCCCTCCATTGTAACAGCCTTCTTCTGACTCATTTATTTGTGATAATCTACCCCATTCTATCTCTCCCCCTATCCTCCAAATTTATTCTTCTCTCACATCTTAATTTTATTTTTTGATATCATCCTTTCACATTTAAATCAGTGCCCTCCATGTTACACACCTACACATACACCCATATATACATGCACACACCTTAACATACATCCATATGTGTATATATATATACACACATACATAGTATATATGCATACATCCATATATATGTATATATGTGTATATGTATATAAATATTTATGTGCCTGTGTATATATATTCCCTTCAACTATCCTCAAACTGAGTAAAGTCTAGTGAGTTATAATTATCATTTTCCAGGTAGGAATGTAAATAGTTCAAATGTAATAAGTTCCTTATGATTCATCTTTCCTGTTTACCTCTTCATGCTTCTCTTTCTTCTTGTATTTGAAACTCAAATTTTCTGTACAGCTCTTATTTTTTCATCAAAAATGCTTGAAAGTGAAACTATGTAAAAGGGGACTCTGAACAATTTTACAATTTTTTGGAATTTTGCTCAGCTACTGTCAGAGTTTTTTCTAGGCACCTGCCTCAGAACTGTGAGGATGACTATCTCTCCATAGTCTCAAAAGGCTCTGTTATTTTAATAATCCACACCCCAGTGCTGCCATCCAATACTGCAACCCTGATACAAGCAGGGCAAAGCAAGAGAATCCTGCCTCAGGGCCAGCAGAGAGATTCCTGCTAATACCCTCTGATCAGGTACTAGGTCCCCATATGATCTGTAGGCCTGGAGTTGGAAGCAGAGGTAGCAACTGTTGCCACCTCCACCAACAGGGCCAGACGATGTTCTTTTCTCTCCCAGTTCCAACAGAGTTCCCTACTGACCTTTTACTTTTTCTTTGGTGTTTATGGGGAGAGAAAGAGAGAGAGGGAGGGAGGGAGGGAAGGGGAAGAAAAGGGATAGGGAGAGATATAAGACATGTGAAACAGTATCTATTTTCTGATTTCATTACCTGAAGCTCTAGAAGGTTACATTTCACCCCTGCACCTCTGATATATTTATGGAGGTTTAGGGCTGTCTACACTCTATGCTATTGGCTCTAACCCTTCATTGAAAGTATTTTCTCAATTTTAGGAGTAATCCTTGTAGTTACTTCCCTGTAATCATTTAACTGTTTGACTAGCTTTTGCAAAGGATTGTTTATTTCAAAAGTTTAATAAGAAATATCCCAACATCCTCCACAATATGTGGGATAATCTACTCACCTATAACTCTTCAGTCTTTGGAACGAAAGGAGAGTTAGGCTCACAACTTAACTCAGTCCCTATATCTCACAGTCCCAAGCTCCAAGGTGAAAGCTTCCTCTGACCCATTTTAGGCTTGAGTCCCGGCCATCAGGTTTTTCCTGTCTTCTTTGCCAGCCTGGCTGGTTATAATATGCCACTAGTAATCCTACATACAAGGTTGATATGACTCAATTCTTGACTCAATGGGAATTCTCTCTCACACGTGAAAAAGATGATGCAAAGAAAGAGAACCCCTAGGCCTATTCATTAGGGCCAGAGGTCACAAAAGTAACTAGAGAGAGAAGGCAGATCACCTCCTATCACAGATTAGGTAAATGGGGCCCATGCTGTGGGCAATCTTTCCCTCTCTGGAGAAAAAATAAAAGAGTGGGACTATCCTATTTGGGCAGATTTAATGATACTGTCTGATGTTTTCATATAGACTATATTAGAAGCTATTCCCACCCACATGCTAGGGAAATATATTTTTCTGGAAGCAGGGTGCCTTCATGTGAGGCCTGTGGGCATGCACCAAGGATTTCCTATATAAATGGAAGCTGACACTAGAGGGAAGACACTGGCAGGGAGTAGTTGGTAGGGAGTGGGTTTGGGGCACATACAAGATTTATAGGATTTATATTACAATATCTAGGGTTAGTCTCTATCTACACTCTGCTAGAACAACTCCAAATGCTATGCAAGCTGCTATTTCCTGAGACAAATCATTCCACATCAAAGGAGTTACAGTATTGATGAAGGCTTTCCTTACAAGCTTAAAGCAACTTCTCTGTAATTTTTTTCTTTTTGGCCTTTTGGAGGGCAATTGGGGTTAAGTAACTTGCCCAAGGTCACACGGCTAGGTTTTTGTTTGTGTGTGCATTAAGTGTCTGAGGCTGGATCCGAACTCAGGTCCTTCTGACTCCAGGGCCGATGCTCTACTCACTGTGCCACCTAGCCACCCCCTACTTCTCTGTAATTTTTAACCATTATTCCTAGGTATCCCATTTGAAGACAAACAGAAAATCTAATCTCTGTCGAAAGAGTTAGCCTTGCAATACATGGATGGCAGATGTAGGCATATTTTTCATCTAACTCTGAGTGGGTCATTGACAGGGAGAATAATTTATGGCATCTTTCATACTTTTAATAACTTTTAGTAATTTTTAATACTTTGCTAAATGAAAAAAAAAAGTAATCATGAGCATTTGTCACTATATCACTATGTCACTTTAACCCTTAGAGGAAAAAAAAAAAGATGTGTTCCTTTTTAATTTGAATAGCTTATTTTCCCCCTTTAACTAACTCACCCATATCCTGCAAAAATCATTTTCTTTCCATTTCCTTCTACCATAAATTGAATTAATCAAAGAAGAATCCGATTATCATGTATGATCGCCTTGGAAGAGATAGCTGCAACTTCACTGCAGCTAGGAAAATCCATAAATGAATCCCTAACAGCTTCTCATGCTGCATAAAGCTGTAAGTCTAATAAAATTGGAGTGGATATTAGGACTTTGTCATTCTGGTGCTTCACTCAATTTAACATGTAGAATAATGTTCTCCAGTGAGTGATGCAGCATAATGATATGCTGTGCTTAAAAGATGAAATGACAAATGCTTGACACGGAACCCATCCTACTTTGAACTAGTCATTGCCTTTTTGGGATGCAGAAGCATCTGTGCATAGAATGAATTGGAGCATTCTGAGATAACTAATAAAAATATAGCACCCATCTACAAAATGAGGGTAGTGAGAATAACAATGGAGAATTTGAATACTGAATATTTTAAAAGTTTCAAGAGAAGGTATTAACTAATTCAAGAGAATAGGATTTGTGCTGAACCTACTTTTGCTGATAACAAACACAACAACAATAAAGTTCCATATAATTTTAATCATAGAAAGGAAATCTTGGTAATGGGAATATTATCACTATTAGGAAATAAATGGATGTCTACTATTGGTTTGAATTGGTTTTGTTCTATTATTTTACCCCAAGGAAATTTAGCAGTCATTTAGTTTAACACAGAAGGAAACTGTTAACATATGAGGAAATACCCATGAAGTAGAAGTGATTTACCAATTTTATACAATGAACATTTAATATATTTGGGGTTTGAATTCATATCACCTGCCTTGAAAGTCAGTGTTCATTCTAATTCTGTGAAACTAGTAATGGTGGCTATCTTTAGGCTTCAGCACATTACCAAAAAATGTATCCATACAAGAAGTGTCATGAAAGATATAGTTCAATAAATGTAGGAGCAGAAGAAGAGATGAGCTAGCCTTATAGGGGAAGTAAAAGAAAATATATGAATTCTCTAACCGTTAAAAGATATAGAGGAAATTCACCAGGTTATTGGTTATCTCAACCCATAAGCAAGACCCTTCATGGAGAATTTATGAAACATGGACAAGAACCCCACAGCATGTGAAGTAATCAGCTGTTTCCCTGGAGGTCATATGAATGGATAAATGAAGAATGAATGAATTAAAAGGTACTTGTTATGTGCTTACCATGAAATCATTACTATGGAAATTATGATGCTAAATTTTGGGAATATGAATAGAAAATAAGTGTGTTCCCCATACTTGGGGAGGTCACTCTAATACAGGAAGACAATATATAATGAGAAACATAATTTTGAGATCATGGATCCATTGATATCTAAATTTCAATGTTTTTAAGAAAGAAAAATATAATTTAAGGTAATATGAGTGACAACATCGTTGTACCATTTAAATAACATAATGTAATAGCAGGAAGAACTAAGAGCTGTTAAATAAGAGGATAATTATTGTCCTAGCTTTGTCACTAAAAAGATAAGTGACCTCAAGAAAGTTGGTCAGGTTATTTTGGAACTTCAGATCATTGTAAATAAAGGTGGGTGGGTGGTTGGAACTAAAATGTTTGTTAAGATCCTCTCCTGTTCTTAGGTTCTATCTTATTTTTACCCCCCCCCCCAATATTATAAAATTGGAATTTGAAACATGCCCAGATTAATTACGATAGAGATATCTTTGTGTGAAATGCTAAGGAGCATTATTCTAGGAGAAAGGAAAATTGGTGCATGTGTGCATAGGCCAATTACATATTTGGGATAAGTTTTAATCATTGTCTCTGTAACCAAAACTGCCATCTTGAAAATTATCTGGTAGAGCACAGTCTAGTGTCTAGTCTCTTTCTTGAATTTGTATCTAAGTGTGGAAAAAAAAAAAACTTCATTCACAGCAGGTGCCATGAATTAAATGCTGAAAGTTCTAAAGTCCACTTTTCCCCCATACCCCAACCATCAATAAACTTTTTAGGCCAAGTGTCACTGATGGTGTTGGTGTTATTTCATTTGTCCTTTTCAGTTCTAGGTACAGATAACAGAGATATAAACTTGTAACCAAGAGCGATTCAGAGTTCAGGAATTCATGTAAGGTCTTTCTATCCAGAAGTAAAGCCCTAAAAATAAGGGTCTGAGAAACTAGCTCAGTTGGGTCTGGAGATGAACTTGGTGAAACTAGTTCAAAGAACTGAGTTAAGTTGTGAACCTAACTCCCTTACTCTCCCCAAAGGTAAAGGTCATAATCCCAGGGGGCAGGGAGGGTATTTTGCCCCTATATGAGTTGGAGAAATGTTAGTTTGTTCTTTCAGTACCTCTACATTATATATGCATTTGTGGAAACTAATCTGAAGTTAAATGATTAAGTGGACCTAGAATAGTAGTCATTGACCCAATTTCAAAAAGGTAAAATGGAATTCCTATCAGGGAACAAGAGAATTCTGGAGAATAGGGAAAATTAAAATGTAAACAACCTAAATCTTAGAGATTGAGACAGAGAAAACCCACTGTAAATGTGGGTCCTCAACTGTAGGGAAAAGTAAAAATACCTGCCTTCACTGAATTGGCAGGAGGCCCAACAGAGATTTTTTGCCAAAGATTTTAAGTTTCAGGTACCCTTGTCATTAAGATACTTTTTTTTACAGGCCATAACTATATAGTAATTTTCTAGAGTGTATTCCACCATGACTCAGTTCCACCGCATGTGATTTTTTTTTTATTTTTTATTTTCTTTTTTTTCTTAAAAATTTTGGTTTTTATTAATTCGTTTGTTTACTTTTAGTTTACAAGATTCAGTTCAACAATTCCTTGAGTTTCAAATTTTCTCTCCCTCCCTCCCCTCTCCCCTCCCCATGGAGGCATACAATGAAGTATAGGATCTGCAAATACTTGCCCATTAGACATTAGTCAGGTTATAAAGAAGGATTGTATCATATGGAATGAACAATGGGAAAGAGGAAAGAAAACCAAGCAAGAAAAAAAAAGAGCAGGTAGTTTACTTCAATCTGGATTCAAACTCAGTTCTTTCTCTACCTGTAGACATCTCTCTCCATCATGAGTCTTTTGGGCTTGACTTATAATCCTACATTGCTAAGAATAGTCCAGTCTATCAAAGTTGGTCGTCACACATATGTTGTGTCATAAATTGTGTACACATTTCTCCTGGTTCTGCTCTTCTCACTCAGCATCAGTTCATAGAAGCCTCTCCAGGTAAATATGAAGTCCGTCTCCTCCTTGTTTCTTATAGCACAACAGTATTCCATTACATGCATATACCACAACTTGTTCAGCCATTCCCCAATGGATGGGCACCCCCTTAATTTCCAATTCTTTTTCACTACAAAAAGAACTCTGCATGTGATTTTATAAACTTAGCATTAGTTAATTCATTGAGTGTTTAGATACTAATACTTTTTTATTAATCATTTTTAAGTATTGATAGTTTAATGTTAGGAATGTGGAGATTACATTACTAGTATGCTGCTATATAAACACACACTCAAACACACACACACACACACACACACATTTTTACTTTCACATTTAAACTGACCCAAGCTATTCGCCTTGTCAGAGTGTTACAATTTCTTTTTTTTTTTTTTTTTTGGCTTTTTGGAGGGCAATGGGGTTAAGTAACTTGCCCAAGGTCACACGGCTAGGTTTTTTTGTTTGTGTGTGTGTTAAGTGTCTGAGGCCAGATCCGAACTCAGGTCCTTCTGACTTCAGGGCCAATGCTCTACTCATTGCGCCACCTAGCCTCCCCCGTGTTACAATTTCTTGGAGTAAGATTTGCCTGTTCTTGAAAACACAATGGTTTCACTTTGTTACTTTTGTAGTTGAGTCAGGTGTATACATATTTCCATATGGACTGGCCTTTTTGTGGCAGGGATTCATTTCAGGTAAATTTCAGTTTCCGTTGGAATAAGGACACAGAGAAAGATTGCCTGGGAGCCCACAGAGAATATTTATGGTACCCTAAATAGAAGGAAAACTTGAAAGTTTTGTCTAGACTTCATTCAACAGAGGGAATCAAGGAAGAGTTTCTACCCAGGATAGTTGGGTTTTTTTGTTTTGTTTTTTTGTTTTTTTTTTTTTTAGCAATTGGGGTTAAGTAACTTGCTCAAGATTACATTTATGTGTGGTTGCTAAGTAACTGAGGCTGGAAGTGATCCTGGGTCCTCCCAACTCCGGGGCTGGCATTCTTACTCACTGTGCCACCTAGCCGCCCTGGTTGTTCATTTATTAAATAGTGGATGAACAAGTTGTGGCATATAAAATACAATTATGCTGAAGTCTTATCAATATAATGACCAAACAGCATGTCGGAAGACTAATGATGAAACATGCTGTCCATCTCCTGATAAAGATTTGAATGATTCAGAATGTATAATGGGACAAATGTTTTTAAGGACATGAGCAATGTGGAAATTTGTTTTGATTGATGTTGCAGGGTAACAGGTTTTCTTTTTCATGTCTTTTCCAGGGGTGGGAGGGTGAATTATAGCTGATTAAAATAAAACATGTAAAAATAAAATAAAAGGAAGTGGTAGAGAGAGAAGGCTGATATTTAAAAAAATAATAAATTTAAGTTATTTTTTTAATCTCTGCAGGAAGAGTTTCATGTGCTTTGGAAAGCTCCATATACTTGAGGTTTCTGTATAAACCTGGAAGCCAATGTCCTTTGCCTATGCTTTTGCTAATTTTTGCTTATGGATAGAGAAAGGTCATTCCAGCACAAGTAAAACACCAATTATGTGCTAAGGCAATAATAGTCCTGGGTACACTTTGTAAAATACCTGTTTAATCTGTTTATCTTTGTATTTGATTATAATTGTGATTGTTGTGTATACACAAACACATACATATATAAATACATATATATAATATATGCAATATGTGTATGTGTGTATACAGTCTTCTGACTTATGGTTTTGATATTTATTCTTGTATGACCCTGGAAAATAATTTAAAAGACAATGCTTATCACTCCCCAATTAATAAACTTAATTGTTCTGATTTGGGAACATATACAATATATTCAAAATGACTCCCTTCTTATATGTTGAAGAGAGTAATTCCTCCACCAACCAAGAGAGAAAGCATAATGTGGATTTGATGGATACCTAGATAGACTAACATGATTTTGCCTATATGAGAGTGATGAGGAGACTCAGTCTCAGGAAATAAAAGCTCTGAGTGCAGACATGCTGTGTTAGCCTACCACATCTTAGGAAATATCGTACTTATATTTACTATGTAGCCAGAACTAGACAATGAGACCCATGAAAGCAAGGGCTATCTTCTACTTTCCTTTGTGTCTCCAGTGCTCCTATACTTATCATAGTGCTTGACACAAAATAGGGACTTGATAAATGTTTATTGACTAACTGACTCTATATTTTCTATGTGTTTATGAATAATTGTCTTTTTAATAGAAGGCAAACTCCTTCAGGGCAAGGAATATTTATTCTCTTCCTTTGTGTGCACCTTACCTAGTTTGTGCTTTGCAGATAGATATTAAATAAATGCTTGTTGACTCATTCATTAAATATCATTTGCTGAGTTTGGTGACCCAAGAAGTACTCATTGGGTATTAAATTGATGTAACTAGTGATGCTTCATCCATTTGCTTAGGATAGAAATCATGAATTAGAAATTAAGGGTAAATGGATGAAGCAATCATTGTTAAACACACACACACATACACACACACACACACACACACACACACACACAACCAAAAGACAGTATAGATGTTTCTACTAAGAGGAAACTTCACAAAGGCATCTGAAGATCAAAGGCTCCTTAATAATTCATTGAAATGGAAAGACATTAGCTGGAGGGTGGGGTGTTAATATGTAATCAATATTATTCATTTTCATAAAATTGTTTAAAAGGGAAAAATTGAATGGACAAAAAGGAATTGGGTTTTTCATGACTGAGTCAGCCAAAAAAAATCCCTGTTCCAGCATTTTAAGTTTGGAGGAAGAGAAAAAAAAATTAAATACTTCATCCATGACAATTATTAGAAATCTTATCCCTGAAGAGGGAGAAAATAAAAAGAAAAATCAAGAATGCTAAGCCTCTTTTTAATTCTAAGTGAGCTGATTAAAAAAAAAGAAAAGAAAAGAATTCTCTGCGTTTGGAGGAATTCATCAGAATAAGGACCTTCTAACAGAGGAGCAAAATGAGAAGAAAATGGGTAGTGATGAAGGGATTTTTTAGAAAAGCAGAAAAGCTCATGGTACCCAAAGGCACAGCTGAGAACTCTCTCCAATGCAGCTCTGAGCTCTCATCACCCTCTCTTGATGACGATAATTCAGGTTTCTACCAGCTGTTAGGATTCCACAACAGCTGTTACCTACAGAAGAGTGTTGAGGGGGTTTCATTACAGAGAGAGTTGGTAAAGTGGTCCCTTATCCGTTTGCCCAACTCAGGACAACAAGGGAAGAAACCAAAAATGTGGAACATTTGAAGTGGAAAATGGGGGGGGGGGCAGTAAAGAAAGAGTTGTCTCTGGGAGATCATGAATTGGAGTTCCAAAATGTCAGTTCAGCTAATGTTTTCTGCATCATCCTTCAAGTAGTGTAACTTTATAAGAATCTCCTAAAAGTCAAATCGTCTTTTGTCTCATTTATTCTCTGGATCATGTAATGATTTTAAAAAGAATATTAGTCACTGTTTCAAAGAAATCTTTGGATGAAAAAAGAGGAGTCTCTCTCAAATGTTTTTGGCTGCTACCTAGAAGAGTAATTTGTATTCTCTTTAGCTACTTTCTCCCACTTCTCGGTTTGTTAATGCAGCAGGTGTTTACTCTCAATCTGATTGTTTAAAAGACATGGGTGATTTCCCACCTGTCTTATTGAAATGCATTTCATGGAGATGGTAAATTGCTAATTCCCTCTGTTAACTGCATTTCTTTCCTTTCTTTGATGACAATTTCAGGCAGTTCTGGATGCTGAGCCTGCTTGAATGATACTAATGAGGATAGGAATGCTGTGTCCCAGTGGAAGGATTTTTCTTATCTCCTGAATGTTTTGGGTCTGTACAGATCTGTCTTTGATCCTCCTTTCCTTGAAGTTTTTCTACTTCTGTAACATTAATGTAATTAGCACTAGAAAAGAGGCAGCTGAGTGATGAGGAAAGTCCTAGGTTTGAAGTCAGGAAGACTAGAATTCAAGTCCTGACTGTGATTCTTTTGTTTTTACATCACATACATTTTCCCTTGCATCTTTCCTTCTCCCCAAATATCCATTTCTTATAACAGATAATTTTAAAAGAAAAATCAAGAAAATAAAATCCAACAAAGTCTCTTAATTTATTTTAAAATGTTGAAGCTACATAAAGTGACACATTCTATACCCATGACTCCCTGACCCCACCCCCTGAGCTTTGAAAAAGAAGGAGCTAAGCTTACCAGGAGAAAATTTCCACTACTTGCCCAAATCCCAACCCTGAAGAGGAAACAAGGCAAGTACTGATATAGTGCTACTATTTGAACTAATTGTGTGTACATGCATCTGTATGTGCATCCATATATATATGTGTGTGTGTGTGTGTGTGTGTGTGTGTGTGTTTGTGTGTGTGTATGTGATTACTCTCACTCTGAATTACTCCCATCATCTGCCCCCTTTTTTTCCTATTCACTGAGCCACTGAATCAAGTCCTGAAACAATACTGATCTTGTCTGCTACAGATTTATGCTGTGTATTTATGCTATGTATTGTCAACTGGACACAGTACCAAAAGACAATAATTTCATTCTTCCTTACTTGATTCTCTGTCTTAACTCACAATAGTGATTATGGTAAACCTTCCCCCTTTCCCTCAAACTTCTCACACCTCCCCATTTATATCCACTCTATCAACTGAACATCTTGTCTCATATTTCACAAAAAAATTACAACTTAATTACAGGAAGATCTTTCTCCCCTTCTTCCCAACTCATATGCCCCTGACATTAACCCCCCTTAGGTCCTCACATTATCTCATGCTTTATGGTGATACTCCAATTTCTGATGAATAGGTTGCCTTTCTTCCTCAGCTTATACCTTTGATCCATCTCTTCCCATTTTCTTCAACAGTTGCCCTCCT
This sequence comes from Gymnobelideus leadbeateri, assembly GCA_011680675.1. NCBI lineage: Eukaryota > Metazoa > Chordata > Mammalia > Diprotodontia > Petauridae > Gymnobelideus > Gymnobelideus leadbeateri. The sequence goes on along the minus strand of WOXC01005869.1, from coordinate 42,441 downwards.
ATCTTTCTAAACTTGATTAACTCTATATATTCTGGTTCTATCTAGTACCCTGCAGATACAATAAAGCCTGTCCTTAAAAGAAAATAAAAAATAATAATTTCTACAAAATAAAAATCATCTCTAGATCTGACTCAGTAATCTATTGTCCTATGCTGTCTCTCCTTCTAAGCTAAGCGCTTGGAATAAACCATCTATATGCCTACTCTGTGTTTCTTAGGTTCTCTTCTCCCTCTCTTCCAAACCCTTTGCAATTTGCTTCTTACTCTCATCATTCAGCTGAACATTTTCCCTCCAAAATTATCAAGGCTTTGTTCCCTATCAAATCTAAGACTCTTTTTATATGATATTGTCTTCCATTGTTTCCCCCAAGTTGCTCTCTTTTCTGCTTTTTAAGATTTTGCTCTCTCTTAGTTCCCCACCTACTATCTGGTCATTAATTCTCATCCTCTTTTGTTTAATCCTTGCCCATGCCAAAAATATTACCACTGAGTTTACCTCAAGGTTTTTTCCTGGGTTCTTTACTTTGGGGACACTCTCAGTGATATCGGTTTACTTAGGATCATTTAAATCTCTGTGAAGAGAAATCTCAGATATTAATATCCATTTCTCATCTTTCTCCTGAGATGACATCATTTTGCAACCTGCTGGTTAGGTAGTTCAAAATAGATACCTTATATGCATCTCAAACACAACATGTATAGAATAGAACTTATTGCCTTTCACCCCAAAACTATCCATCATTCAACCTTCCCTGAGACTATGCCGAGTATGATTTTTCCAGTCTCTTGGGTTTGCAACTTTGTAGAATTCCTGAATCTTCACCCTAACTTACCCATAAATCCAATTAGTTGTCAAATTTTGTTTCTAGATTCATAGAATTTATCCTTTCTGCCCCCCTTCTTCTTATAAAGTGATCATCATACTGCCTTCATAATGCCTCAGCTAGACTATTTCAATAGACTTCTAATTGATTTTCCTGCCTCAAGTCTCTGACCACTCTACTCTATCCACCACATTACTTCTAATGTAATTTTCCTGACATCTAAATCTGATGATGCCACTCCATTACTCAATAAACTCCAAAAGGTCCCCTCTGTCTCTAGGATGAACTAGAAAATCCTGTCTTGCTTTTAAAGTTTTTGAGAAACTGACCTTCTCTCAACTACCCATGCTTTCTCATTCATTACTCTCTTACATATGATCTAAGATCTATCCATACTTGACTACTTGCACTTCCTACTTCCAGTTTTCCCCCAGGATATTTGCCTTTGTATTGAGTATCCCTTATTGGAATATCCAGCCTCCTCATTTCTACCTATTAGTTTCCCTGGGCCACCTTCTAAAGGTGGTCACATTATCTCATGCTTTATGGTGATACTCCACCTAAGGGCCACCTTCTAAAGTAGGTCTTGCCTATGCCAATCCCCCCTCCTCCCCACAACCTGAGCTAGTAATGCCATCCCTTCTGAGCTTAACTTGTATCTATCTATCTATCTATCTATCTATATATGTATATATACATGTACATGGAAATGGATATGTGTATACATATGCACCCATTGTATCCCTCTTTAGAAAGTAAGCTCCTTGTGGCAGGATCAAAGATGATGGCATAGATGGAGGAAAACTCCATATGCTCCCTCCATAAACACCTCAAAGACCTACAAAAATTACTCTAAACAAACTTTAGGGCAACAGAACCCACAAAGTGACCAAGAGAAAGAAGCCTCCTGTTGACAACAGCACAGGAGGCAGAAAGGAAGGGTCCTTTGCAGCATGCTTGGAGCAGAGCTCAGCCCCAAGAGAGTCCTCAGTTTTAGCCTCAGGACGGCCTGATCAGCCATGGCTAGAGGGAATTCGGGAGAGTAGATCACAAGCAGCTATGGCAGTTTCCAGAATTATAAATCCATAAATACCAAAGACAAACTGAGAGGTCAATGTAGACATTGGGAACAGAAAGTCCGGGAGTATGGTCCAGCCTCTGCCTCCTGGAGGGAGAAGCTGCTGAGGCCCGGTAGCCATGCAGCAGCCACTGGGTGGCTGCTTCAGAACTCCTGGCCTGCAAATTTTAGGAGGATCAAGCAACCATTCTGAGGGGTAATCACTCTTGCTTTAACCTGCATGGATCTAGATTGCTGTCTAGGGTGCAGGTGCTGGGGTGCATGACCAGATGCCAGAGCCAGTGGGGGCTTCAGAGAGAGCAGTCAATTAATAGATCCAGAAGCATGAAAACCCTAGCATTTGGGGACAAAGCTCTCCTTTCTGGAAACAGATTTCTATTGTGGGAAAAAAGCTCAAAAGTCAGGTAATTGAGTGGCAAGATTAAGAATGAAAGGAAGCAAAGCAAGCACAGCAATGGGACTTTGGATTCCTTTTTGGGGGGCAAAAAGGATCAAAATATGGAATGGGAGGAAGACAGTGAAGTCAGAATTGCTGCACCAAAAGATTCCAAGACAAATGTGAACTGGTTATAGGCCATAAAAAATCTTAAGAAGGATTTTGAAAACCAGATAGGAAAAACTGGGAAGAGAAATGAGAATGAAGCAAGAAAATCATGAAAAGAGAATCAACAACCAGACTGAAGAAAATAACACTTTAAAAAAATAGACTAACTCAAATGGCAAAAGAGACTCAAAAAGGCAATGAGGAGAAGAATGCCTTAAAAAGCCAAATTTGCCTGATTGGAAAAAAAAATCTCAAAAGCTCATCGAAGAGAATAATTGCTTCAGAGTTAGATTGGAGCAAATGGAAGCTAGTGACTTTATGAGAAGTCAAGATACTATTAAACAGATCCAATCAAATGAAGAAATTGAAGGCAGTGTGAAACATGTCATGTACCTGGAAGGTAGATCCAGGAGAGATACTTTAAAATTTCTTGTATTACTGAAAGCCATGATAAAAAAAAGAATTTCTAAATCATCCCTCAAGAAATTCTCAAGGAAAATTGCCCTGATGTTTTAGGATTAGAGGACAAGGTAGGGGTTGAAAGAATCCAATGAATCACCTCTTGAAAAAGATCCCCAAAGGAAAACACCTAGGAATGTTATAGCCAGGTTCTGGAGTTCCCAGATCAAGGAGAAAATATTACAAGCAGCCAAGAAGAAACAATTTGAATATTGTGGAAATACAATCAGGATAACACAGGATCTGGAAGGTTCTACATTGAGGGATCAGAGGGCTTGGAATATGATATTCTGGAGGTCAAAGAAGCTAGGATTAAAACCAATTATCACTTGCCCAGCAAAACTGAGTATCATGTTTCAGTGAAAAAATATGTCTATTCAGTGGAATAGAGGGCTTTCAAGCATTCTTAAGGAAAAAAACCAGAGTTGAATAGAAAATTTGACATTCAGATACAAGAAGCAAGAGAAGTATGAGAAGGTAAACAGGGAAAAGAAATCATAAGGAACATATCAAAGTCAAACTATTTACATTCCTACATGGAAAAACAATAATTGTGACATGCACACACACACATACATATATATATGTATATATACATATATACACATATATACATATATAACATATATACATATACATATATGTATACATCCTTTTATACGTCTATATAGTTGGGTATATGTGTGTATGAATACATATGTGTGTGTATATGTGTGTACAAATATACATAGACAGAGGGCAAAGCAGCATTTGAATAGAAAGGGATGATACTTAAATGGTGAAATTGAGAGGTGAGAGAGGAATATAATGAGAGGAGAAGGGGAAAGATAAAATGGGCTCAGGGAGGAAATGACACACACTAAATAGGGTATCTCACCCTACAGTAGAGTGGGGAGGAAGAGGATGAGAGGGGGGAAGATGGAGGGGAAGGCAGTTGGGGTTGAGGTAAGTTGGAAGTATACACTTTTTAAAAGGGACAGTGTCAAAATAGAGAATAAAATAAGTGGGGTGGCAAGATAGGATGGAGGGAAATATAGTCAATCTTTCACGATATATCCACCATGGAAATGTTTTGCCTAGGTACATATGTACAACCTATATTGAATTGCCTGTCTTCCCAGTAAGGGTGGGTGATGAGGGAGGAAAGGAAAGAATCTGGAATTCAAAGTTTTAAAATCAAATGTTTAAAAAAAGATGATGATGATGATAATGATGATGATGATGATGATGACAATGATGATGATGATGAACATGGAACTGGGAAATATGATATACAGGCACTGATGTATAGAAATCCATCTTTCCCTACTGGAAAGTTGGAGGAGGTGGGGGGGGGAAGATATAGGAGATAGCATATTGGAGGAGGGGGTATACGGTGGGATTTCTGTTTTGGGGTGGTGGTAGGGGAAGAATGAGGAGAAAATGTCTTACTCACAATCTTGTGGAAATGAATAATGTAAAACTAAATATAAACATAAAATTTAATTTAAAAAAATAAAGTAAGCTCCTTGAATCCAGGAACTGTTTTTAACCTTCCTTTGTGTCTCTATCACATAAAATACTTGACAAGTAGTAAATTCTTAACACACTTTCTTTGAATTTCATGATTAATTCAAACTGTTCCCTGCAATTTACTTTCTTTCCTTTATTTTTTAAATAGCTCACATTTATTTATTTTGCTTTTTTGGAAGGCAATTGGCGTTAAGTAACTTGCCCAAGGTCACACGGCTAGGTTTTTTTTGTTTTTATGTGTTAAGTGTCTGAGGTGGGATCCGAACTCATGTCCTTCTGACTCCAGGGCCTGAGATCTACTCACTGCGCCACCTAGCCGCCCCTGCAATTTACTTTCTTAAAGAATTTCCTGAAGCCTGGAAGATATTTTTCCCCCAATAGTTGTTGTGTACAGGTCACTGCTAGAGTATATTCACACTCACATTCAATTTTTTATTGTCATTTAAGTCAAAGGAAGGGCATTAAAATATGCATATAAAACAAACTACTGTTTAAGTAGAAATATATTTGTCATACTATAATTAAAAAGAATAAGTGCAATTGATAAGAAAAACACCATCATGTTTAAATTTGTCCATGCTCCTACCGAGTCTGAAGAGGCCAAAGCTATTCAGTTCTATGAAGGCCTATTACATATTCTAAAAATGACACAATACTTGTCATATTCATCATAGGTAATTGGAATGCTAAAGTAGGAAATCAAAAGATAATTAGAATAACATGTTTTGGCCTTGGAGTACAAAACAACACAGGATAAAGAGCAATATAGTTTTGTCAACAAAATAATAACTCATAAGACTGAACACTTTTTCAACAACTCAAAAGGCATGTGAATATCATCAAATGGTCAATATTACAGTAATATTGATTATATATTTCACAGCCAAAGGTGGAGAAACTCTATCTACTAAGTTAAAACAAGACCTGAAACTGAGTAGGGCTTGGATCATAAGTTTCTTATTGTAAAAATTAGACTTAATTTGAAGAAAGTAAGGAAAACCATTAAACCATATAGGTATGACCTAAATTTAAAAAAAAACAAACACTTTGTGAATATGAAATGGAGGTGATGAGTAGATTTAAGGGACTATAACTGGTAGACAGAGTGAACTGAAGGATCATAAACAGAAGTTCACAATATTGTACAGGAGGCAGCAAAGATAACAAACAAAGCAATAAACCAAAAAGGTTGTCTGATGAGGGTTTACAAATAGTTGAGGAAAGAAGAAAAGTGAAAGGTAAAGGACACAGGGAAAGAAATATCTAAAAGAATGCAGAATTCCATGAAATATCTAGGAGAGATAAGAAAGGGTTTTTGTTGTTGTTGTTGTTGTTGTTGTTTTTTAATGAGCAATGCAATAAAAGAAGAAAACAATAAAATGGGAAAGACAAGATTTCTTCAAGAAAATTAGAGATGTAAAGGGAATATTTCATGCAAAAACATTGTCATTATAAAAGACAAATGTGATAGAGATGTAATGAAGCAGAGAAGATTAAGAAGAGGTAGCAAGAACACATGTAAGAGCTATAGAAGAAATATCTTAATATCACCAATAACCACAATAATGTGATTACTGATCTAGAGAAAGACATCCTGGAGAATTAAGTAAAGTGAGCCTTAGGAAGCATGGCTAATAATAAGGTTGCTGCAGGTGATGGAATGCCAATTCCTTGTAGCAGAGAAGAGGAAGGAATTATGCTATTTAAAATCCTAAAAGATGATGCCGTCAAAATGCTACAATCAGTGTGCTAACCAATTTCGAAACCTCTGCAATGGCCATTAGATTGGAAAAGATCAGTTTAGGGAAAAACAATGCCAATAAATGTTAAAAAAAACAAACAAACAAACAAGCAAACAAACAAAAAAACCACCAGCCATTTGCACTCATTTCACATGCTAGCAAGGTTATGCTTAAATTCCAAAAGCTAGGATTCAGCAATATGTGTAGCAAAATTTACCAGAACTGCAGACTAGTTTTTTTTTTTTAAGCAATTGGGGTGAAATAACTTGCTCAAGGTTACACGGCTAGTCATTATTTATGTGTGGGTGCTCATTTTCTGAGGCCGGATCCAATCTCGGGTCATCCCAACTCCGAGGCCAGCACTCTTACTCACTGTACCACCTAGCCCCCCCAGCCTAGTTTTTAAAAAGGCAGAGGAATAAGAAACCAAATTGCTAATATTTACTGGCTCATGGAGAAAGCAAAGGAGTTCCAAAATACAACAACAATGATGACAAAACAAAAACAAATAAAAATACTTCTGCTCCTTTTACTATTCTAAAATCTTTGTATGGATCCCAAGAAAATGTGAGAAATCCTCAAAGAAAAGGGAATACCAGGTGATCTTACTTGCCTCCTAAGGCACCTGTACACGGTCCATGAAGCAATAGTTAGACCCAGACATGGAACAAATTGTTGGCATAAGCTTGGAAAAAGAATATGACAAGGCAGTATATTGTCAACATATTTATTTAATTATATACAGATTATATCATATGCCATACCAGGCTAGATGGATCTATAGCTGGGATTAATTGATAAATGGTCAAAGGATATGAAGAAGCAGTTTTCTGTTGAAGACATCAAAATAATTTATGTCATATAAAAAAGCTGTATATTATATTTTGATTAGAGAATATAAATTAAAACAACCTTGAAATATAATGTCATACTTATTAGATTGGCTAAAATGACTGAAGGGAAAAGTGATAAATGATGGAGGGGATGTGAAAAATGGAGCAATAATTCATCATTGGCAGAACTGTGCACTGATACAACCATTTTGGAGAGCAATCTGGAATTATGTCCAAAGAATTATTTAATTTCCTATACCCTTTTATCCAGAAATTCCACTACTATATCTGTTTCCCAGGGTGATTGGTGGTGGTGGTGGAAGGAAAAGAACCTCTAGGATCTAAAATATTTATGGCAGCTCTCTTTTTGGTGGCAAAGAATTAGAAATTGAAGAAATGCTCATCAACTAGGAATGGCTGAGAAAGTTGTATTATATGATTACAATGGAATAGTTATGCTATAAGAAATGATGAGTTTGATGATCTTAGTAAAACCAAAACAGACTTGCATGAAATAATGAAGAGTGAAATGAGCAAAAACAGGAGAATGTTGTAAATAGTAACATTAATATACTCTTAGGAATAACTTTGAACAACTAAGTCATTTTGACTGTCATAAATACCAAATTAACTACAAAGGACATATGAAGAATATGCTAACTGCATCCAGAGAAAGAACTGATATATGGAAGAATATATAAAATGTATGTTATAAATGATGTGTGTATATATGTATACATTTGTGTGCATATGTATGTATGTATGCATGCATACCCAAACACATACAAACATTTCTAGAGCAAAAGGGAGGGAATGAAAGGAAAAAAATTTACTTTATAACTTTATGATAAAGTTAAAAGGAATGAGTTGTGTATAATAGGTTTAAAATTTGATGTGCAATCATCTTTTTATTATACTATTATAGGAATACTTTTTTATTCCATAAATTAAAAATAAAACAAAAATTTTAAGAAGTCAAGATGGGAGGGTAGAGTCAAGATGGAGGAGTAGGAGCAAAAACTTGCATGAGCTTCCACACCAATCACCTCCAATAATTGTAAAATATGACTCTAAACAAATTTTAGAGCTATGAGAAATCAAGATAGTGTAAAACACATTCAAACAAATGAAAAAGTAGGAGGCAATATGAAATATCTCATTGGCAAAAACACTCACCTGGAAAATAGATCCAGGAGAGATAATTTAAAAGTTATTGGACTAACTGAAATCCATGATGAAAAAAGAGCCTAGAAATCATCCTTCAAGAAATTCTCAAGCAAAATTGCCTCGATATTCTAGAACCAGAGGTCAAAATGGAAATTGAAAGAAGTCACTTATCACCTATTGGGAAAGATCCCAAAAGGAAAACTCCTAGAAATATCATATCCAAATTCTAGAATTCCTAGGTCAAGGAGAAAATATTAAAAGCTGTCAGGAAGAAACAATTTTAATATTGTGGAAATACACTCAGGATAACACAGATCTAGCAGCTTCTACATTAAGGGATTGAAGGCCTTGGAAAATGATATTACAAAGGTCAAAGGAGCTGGGATTAAAACCAAGAATCACCCAACAAAATTGAGTAAAATGCTTCATTGGAAAATATAGTCATTCAATGAAATACAGGACTTTCAAGTATTCTTGATGAAAAAACAGAGCTGAACAGAAAATTTGGCTTTCAAATAAAAGAATCAAGAGAAGCATGATAAAGATAAACAGGAAAAAGAAATCAAAAGGAACTTATCAAAATTGAACTATTTCCATTCCTACATGTAAAAAATGAGAATTCTAATCCATGAGACTTTTCTGACTATTTGGATACTTGAAGGGAATATATATATATGTGTGTGTGTGTGTGTGTGTGTGTGTGTGTATGTGTGTGTGTATGTGTGTGTGCATGTGCGTGTATGTACATATGTATGTATATATGTGTGTGTATCTATGAATACATACATATATGTTTTATGGAAGGTTTATATGTTTATAAATATACATGTGTGTACATGTATACATAGACAGAGAGCACAGGATGAGTTGAATATTAAGGGAATATATTTAAAAATGAAATTAAGAGGTGAGAGAAGAAAATATTGGGAGAAGAAAAAAGGGGGAGATAGAATGGGGTAAATTATGTCATATAATAGAGACAAGAGACAACTATTACACTGGGGGGGGGGAGGAGCAGGAAAGTGTAAGGGAATGGGTCAACTCTACCCTCATTGAATTTGGCTTAAGGAGCAAATACCATACATAATCAATTGGGTATCTTATAATACAGGGAAGTAGGGGGAAAAGGCATAAGAGGGGGATGACAGAAAGGAGGGCAGATTGGGGGAGAGGGTAATTAGAAGTACATCCTTTTGAAAAGGAACAAGTTCAAAGTAGAAAATATAATTAGTGGGGAGTGGGATAGGATGGAGAGAAATATAGTTAGTGTTTCACAATATAGCTACTATGGAAACTATTTGTATACTTACACATATACAACCTATATTTAATTGCTTATCTTCCCACTGGGGGTAGGTGAGGAGAGAAGAAGGGAAAGATTCTGGATATTAAAGTTTTAAAAATAATTTTTTAAAAAAATTGCTTTTACATTCAACTGGGAACTAAAACATACAGCCACTGGGGTATAGAAGTCAATCTTGCCCTACTAGAAAATTAGGGATGGTGTGGGGGAGGATACAAGAGAGAGCAGATTGAGGGAAGGGGCATTCAGTAGTGTAATGGTTATGGGATTTGAAGATCTTTCATACCCCTTCAACTTTCTTATGTAGCAGGAAGGTGTGGAGCAGGAGGAAGCCTGCTATGGAAATCACTATGGTGATTAGAAGCACATTGGCAGTGGCAGCAGCAGCAGTGGCAGCACGACCTGTTTTTTTTTTTTTTTTTGAACCAGACAGAATTTCTGCTGCCGACTTTTGCAGAGGAATACCAGGGATGGGAATTGTGAGGGGCTGGAGATTCTGAGAGCAAGCTGTGTGGACACTGAGCAGTTGCAGTGAGTGAAGAGAGGAGGACTTTTGCCTGAGGTAGCCTATTCTGTTTTGAAGGCTTGAGAATGTTGGTGTTTACTGCATTAACTCCATGTGCCAGCTCTATAGCAAGGGTGATGCCTTTGACTTTCTGATTTTGAGACTCAGTTTTCTGGCATTTGAATAAATGTTCTAGCTTTGCTCCCCACTTATAGGGCCTGTAATATTTTGTGATTAATAACTTTATTAGCATATTTATAGTAACACAGGCATTGTGAATACTGCCTTGTTCATACATTTGGTGATGAGGGTGGGATCACAAAATGTCAGTCCTCTATTTGGAAGTGGGGGGGGGGCGTTAGAAGGAGAAATGTCTATCCCAGGATGGGAGGTTTTGCTTTATTCCTCTCTAGCCAAAGAATGGGCCAAAAGCACAGGTCCCTGTGAAAACTGGGAACCAAGGATAAAAGAGGGAGAACCCAGAGATTTAGAAAGATATTTGCAAGGAATATCCATAGAACCAGGCAAAGAACTGGCAGGAGGGTTCAGAAGAAGCCGGGTCTTGCTAACAAGTTATCACATTATGTTTAAAAGTAGAGATAAGCTGCTGGAGGAAAAAGCTCTTATGGCTAGGGAGTCAGATGGCTTGACTGAGGGTTCTTCTATGCCACAGCATTCAGAAGAGCAAACTGGAAAGACTGAGGTGGTGGAAGAACAAGCTACTGTTCATGGAACTAAAAGGATGCCAAAAAACTAGCAGAAAGAATGTGCATGAAGCTTTTGTACAGGCTGGGCAGAGTTGCCCCGACAGCTGCCAGGAGAATGTATGTGAGGAGAATGGAACAATGTTAGATGAGGAGTCTTCTAATGTAAGTTCTCCCCATACAAATAAGACAGGAGAACTTCCAGGGCCAGAGTCCACAGAGATAATTGAGGATTTCACTCAACAGGAGGTTAATGATATATTAAGTAGATTCACCCAAAGAATGGGAGACTCTTTAGTGTCTTGAATAGTAAGAATCACTGATGATGGCACCAGAGGAATAACACTGGATAGTGTGGATTCCTTAAAATTCATAAGTATCAGTCAGAATCTTTTTGTACACCAAGCTTTTAGAGATCACCATATGCTAGGAGGCCTCAACAGAACTAATCTGTTAGCTTTAGCTGCAGAGGGATGCAGACAGCAATACCCTGCTGACTCTGTGTGGCCTGGTGGAGACAGACCCTGGTACTCACTTAGAGACTGTATGAGAAAGCTAAAGGAAGAGGTAATGAAAACTGCTAACATGGTTGGTGATGCAAATGCATATCATGATACCCCCTAGGAGTTCCTCATAGAAATATCATAGTGAAGACAGCTCCTCCTGCTTATAAGCATCTAATTCTGACTATTAATTGGAGAAATAGGGCACCCTCTTTCAGAGGTTTTGGATAAGATTTCACAATTAAGTGACCTAGGGGAATGGGGAAAAGATAAATTTCCTTGAGAGAGAAAAGTAAATAGCCAGAGGATTCAAGGCAAAATAGATTGACAAGAAGTAAACTGTTTACTGCTCTATTGAGAGCAGGGGAGGACTTTAGAAGAATAGATGGTATTCCAACTGAAAAGCTGAATTAGATGTACCAAGAAAAGGTACTTAACATTAGAATGAATAGGGAAGCAGGAATCACCCCTGCAGGTACTCCTGAATCTGAATCTTTGTATCCAAGTTTGCCCCACCTTCAGGGAGAATAGGAAAGAGGCTAAGCCCCAGCCCAGATTAAAGAAATATACAGAGGAGATTACAGACACCATAATGGTTTAACAATATATTGGAAGAATGCATCAACTACTTTAACTAGGGCATTGCTTGATACTGAGGCTGAAGCCACACTTGTCTATGGAAACCCTGATAAGTTTAAACTTTGAACTCCTATTATCATCACAGGGAGGGGCTGAAATATCAGCCAGTAAAGTTACAATAACAATGAAAATTAGTCAATTACCTAAGAAAGAATATACTGTGGTTGTTGTATGCATTCCTGAATAAATTATTGGAATAGATATATTAAAAGGCATGGCTCTGAATTTACTTGAGGGAAGATAGCAACTCCCTGTAAGGAAGACAGAAATTAATACAGTTTTAGTGGGAAAAATAAATGGACCCAATCAGTTTACCTGAACCTCCTGAAGTAATAATTTTAAAACAGCATCCTGTGCCAGGTGGGCAAGATGAAATTACCACTACTATAAAGGAATATGTTGAAGCAGGAGTGTTAGTCCCTACAACCACATAATGGAATAATCCTTCCTGGCCAGTAAGAAAATAGGATGGGACATGGAGAATGACCTTGGATTATATACAATTGAATAAGGTGACTCTTCCTTTGTATGCTGCTGTTCCAGACACTGTCACCTGAATAGAAAGGATCCAGAAATATGATGAAACTTGGTATGCAGTTTTTGACTTGGCAAAAGACTTCTCCACCATCCCAATAGACCCTAAATAATGAGACCAGTTTGCTTTCACTTGGCAGGGTAGACAATATACATTCATTGGGTAAAATCTGTCCAAAGTGATTTTTAGGGATTCTTATGCATATTCCAGCGGACATTTTTAAAAATTTCTTTTCTGTCCAACCAAAAGTCCTCTAAACAATATAAATCATACCCCACCGAACCAGGTGTTCCCGGATATGGTGCTGGGATATCTGACCTCAAAATCCAATATTTAATATTTTAGCAGGTCAAGGAATTGGCTGGATTAATAGATTCTAATATCAAGGAGAAATTGTTGTGACATTCCATAATTTAGGTGAAGGTTCCATACAGATTTACAAAAATGATAGGATAGTTCAAGTGATTATCATTCCTTGTAAAACAATACCCCTTGTAAAAACTGACCCTCCTTCCAAAATAACTGTCAGAGAAAATGAAGGATTTGGTTCTACTGATAGAATAAAATTGGGAGCTAAAATATGGGTAAAACAGAAGCCAGATGATGTTCCAAAGGCTGCGGAGATTATAGCACATGAGAAGGACAACATTGTAACAATTTCTTTTTTTATTCAAGAGAAGATGATTACAAAATTGTACCCTTAACTCATATATTCTACCTATAAAATATAAGTCTAAACAAACTTTAGAGCTAGAGAACCCACAAAGTTATAGAGATAAACTAATCTCCCACTGAAGGCAGCCCAGCAGGCAGGCAAGTAGGGTCTATCACAGTGTGCTGGGAATAGAGCCCAGCCCTGTGTGAGCCCATGGTTTTAGCCTCAGGGAGGCCGTAACCAACCACAGCTAGAGGGACTTTGGGAGAGTGGATCACCAGCAGCTGTGGAGGTTTCCAGAATTATGAACCCATAAATGCCAAAGGCAAAATAAAAGGTCAGTGTGGACTTTGGGAACAGGGGGACTGAGTGTGGTCTGGCCTCTGCCTCCCTGGAGGAAGAACAGGCTTATGAAAGATGTCAATGCAGCAGCTGCTGCATAGCTGCTTCAGAGCTCCTGGCCTGTAGATTGTAGGGGGACCAAGTTACCGTTTTGAGGGTAATAGCTCTTGCTTTATCCTGCTTGGATCCAGATTGCTTTCTACGGTGGTGGTCCTTGGGTGGGTGACCAGGTGCCACTGGCTTGGTGGAGGCTTCAGAGAGGGCAGCCCAGCAATTTGGGACAAAGCTCTCCTCTCTAGAAGCAGAGTTCTACTGTGGCAAAAAGCTCAAAAGTCAAGTAATTAAGTGGCAACATGAGCAAGCAAAGGAAGCAAAAGGAGCAAAGCAAGCATAACAATCCAACTTTGGATTCTTTTTTGGGGGGGACAAAAAGGATCAAAGCATGGAACAGCAGGAAGATAACCAAGTCAGAACTCCTGTAACAAAAGCTTCCAAGAAATATGAAATACTTACAGGCTATAGTGGAGCTTAAGAAGGATTTTGAAAACCAAATAAAAGAAATGGAGGAAAAATTGGGAAGAGAAATGAGAATGATGCAAGAAAACCATGAAAAGAGAGTTAACAACATGACTGAAAAAAATAACACCTTAAAAAACATAAAAAAAGAACTGACCTCAATTGGGAACCCTTGGGACAGGGCAAGGTCTACATCCAATTTCAGCAGCACTTAGCCATGGAAGAAGAGACCTTTGCCATTTACACCAAGATTTTAGGACCCCATTTGTTTGGGGGGGGATGATAGGGAGCTTGTGCTCAAGCCCCACCCTGAAATATGGTTTACTGTGTTTATTGTGTGCTATCCTTTTTATATTGTTGTAAAATTTTGTTGATACCAGTTACTCCTAAAACTCCTTTTAAACTATGTAATGAAATGTATTGTTAATGTATTTTTGCAAAGTAAGAGACATGAAAGATTTTGGGGCCTACTGTAATGTGCCACTTGAACTTGCTGATGTAGCAGGAAGGGGTGAGGCCAGGAGGAAGCCAGAGCAGGAGCTGGAGTCAGTGTGGTGATCAGTTGTAATTTATGTTCTAATCACTTTATTATTAAAATGATCTCTTTTTTTTTGTTTCTTTTTTATTTTATTTATTTATTTTTTAAACAAATGCTTTATTAACTTCTGTTTTACATCATTCATTTCCGCCAGATTTTGAGTTACAATTTTTCCCCCATTTTTCCCCTACCCGCCCTCCAAGAATAGCAGTCCCACAAGATATCACTTCCTCCAATCTGCTCTCTCCCATATCTTCTCCCATATCCCCTTCTACTTTTCCATTAGAGGAAGGTGAATCTCTGTGCCCCAATGCCTGCACATCTTATCTCCCCATTACAAGCAAAAGAGTATTAATAATAGTGCTTATATATATTTGAAACATTTAATTTTAAGACCTCAAATTTTAGACCCATTCCCTTCCTCCCTTGTCACTCATTCCCTCTGGGAAGATAAGTAATTCAGTATATGTTATATATGTCTAGCTATGCAAAACTTTACCATAGTAGATATATTGTACAAGGCTGCTTATAATTCCCTCCCACCCATCCCACCCCCAACCTGGTCCATTCCCTACTTGATCCTGTCCCTCTTCTATAGTGGGTACTTCCAACCTCCCCTCCCCCCAAGAGTGCCCTCCCATCCATCATCCCTCCTCTCATCCCCCTTCCCCCTATTCTGCTGAAGGTTGAGATATCCCATTTAGTATGTATGTCATTCTCTCCCTGAACCAAATTCAATGAGAATGTGGTTTTGCCTTTTTGCCTTCCTATTCCTCCCCTCCCCTGCAGCCACTTCCCCTTGCTTCTACATGAGATAGTTTACCCTACCCTGTCTCTCCCCATCTCCTCTTGCCACTTTCCTCTCTCACCTCATAATTTCACCCCTTGAGTATCCTCCATTCCCAACAAATTCAACCTTTGCCCTCTATCCATATAAACATAGGTACACACATTTACATATGTATTCATATGGCCATACACCCTTCTTCCATTATTTTCATACTGAGAAAGGTTTCATCTGTCACAGTTATTGTTTTTCCATATAGGAATGTAAATAGCTCAACTTTGATAAGTTCCTTTTGATTTCTTTTCCCTGATTACCTTCTCAGGCATCTCTTGCTTCTTGTGTCTGGATGTCAAATTTTCTATTCAACTCTGGTTTTTTCCTCAAGAATGCTTGAAAGTCGTCTATTCCACTGAATGACCATATTTCCCCCTGAAACAAAATACTCAGTTTTGCTGGGTAGGTGACCCTTGGGTTCAGTCCCAGCTCTTTTGCCCTCTGGAATATCATATTCCATTCCCTTCGATCCTTCAGTGTAGAAGCTGCCACGTCCTGTGGTATTCTGATTGTGTTTCCACAATATTGAAATTGTTTCTTCCTGGCTGCTTGTAGTATTTTCTCCTTGATCTGGGGATTCTGTAACCTGGCTATAATATTCCTGGGGGTTTTCTTTTTGGGATCTTTTTGGGGAGGTGATCAGTGGACTCTTTCAACCTTTATTTTGCCCTCTGGGTCTAAACATCAAGGCAATTTTCCTTGAAAATTTCTTGAAGGGTGATTTCTAGGTTCTTTCTTTGATCATGGCTTTTAGGTAGTCCAATAAGTTTTAAGTTATCTCTCCTGGATCTATTTTCCAGGTCAGTTGTTTTTCCCATGAGATATTTCACATTGCCTTCTAATCTTTCATTTGTTTGGGTCTGCTTAACAGCATCTTGATTTCTCATAAAGTCATTAGCTTCCATTTGCTCCAGTCTAACTCTGAAGGAATGAATCTCCTCAGTGAACTTTTGAGATTCTTTTTCCATCTGGCAAATTCGACTTTTTAAGGCATTCTTCTCCTCATTGCCCTTTTGGGCCTCCTTTGCCATTTGAGTTAGTCTATTTTTAAGGTGTTGTTTTCCTCAGTCAGGCTGTTGACCCTCATTTCATACTTTTCCTGCATCCTTCTCATTTCTCTTCCCAATTTTTCCTCCACTTCTCTTATTTGATTTTTAAAGTCCTTCTCAAGGTCCTCTATGGCCTGTAACCCACTCATATTTTCCTTTGGTGCTTTTCGAGGAGGATTTCTGACCTCACAGTCCTCCCCCTGTTCTATGCTTCAATCCTCTTTGCCCCCAAAATAGGAGTCTAAGGTTGCATTTTTCTGTTTAATTTGTTTCCTTTGCCTTGGCATGTTGCCACTTAATTACTTGACTTTTGGACTTGTTGCCACAGTATGGCTAGGCCACTAGACAGGTGAACTTTTGTCCCGAACGTGTGGGGGGACAACTTCCATTTCTGGCAAGCTGGAAACACACCCACGACCTACACCCCAGATCACAATCCAGATCCAGGGAGGTTAAAGCAAGAGCAATTACCCCCTAAGACTGATCACTGGATCTCCCTACAGTTCGCAGGCCAGGAGCTGCCCTGGGGTAAAACTGCAGCTCAGGGGGATTTGTGCTCGGCTCCCCGTGCACTGTGCACTGCACGCTGCCGGCTCCCAGAGTGCTGTGCTGGTCCTTCCTACGGGGCTGCTGGGCTGTCCTCAGTGGGCAGTTAGCTTCTCTGTGTCATTCTGTGGGTGCTGGGGCTCCAGAAGTTGTTCAGAGTCCCCTTTTACATAGTTTGGAGGTAATCTGGGAGGAGAGTGCCTTGGAAGCACTGTTTCTACTCTGCCATCTTGGCTCTGACCTAAAAATGATCTCTTATAGGAGAACTCAATTATATAATTTTTTCTGCATTGTCTTTAAAATAAGATTCCTAGTGGATTTGATAATTAAAACATGAAGAGAACCAATAAACTTTAATGACGATATTATTTTTCATTTTCTTACTTTCTCTTTTTTTGCAATGTGGATATTATAGAAATATGTTTTGCATGATTTCACATGCATAGTGAGAAAATTTAGAACTCATTTTTTAAATGAATGCTAAACTAAATAATTTTATTTTAAAAGTTGTATTTTTTCAGAATGTAAAGATGATGAATGATACATGTAGAATCCGTAGGTTAAATAACCAGACTAGAAGATATTGTAAATTGAACATATGATCAATACAGTCTTACGTGTTTTTGCAGTTTATATTTGGAATATATTTTTAAATAGTTTCAATTTGTGTTACTTCTTTGCTTTTTTGGGGGAAAAGTATTATTCTTGGAGAAGTGTGTCTTTTGAATGAATTCAAATTTCTGAGCCATATTTTAAACGAGAATAAAATGACTCAAGAGACAGTTTAATTTAGTGGCTAGAAGGTGATTTTAGAGTCAGGAAGACCTTGTCTCAAGCCTTACCGTGACTGTACTCCCCACAGCATTCCCCAAAGCCCTCTGGAAATCTTGAAATTTGTAGTTAATGTGCAGGTCGGCAATGGTAGAAATTTTCCTCAGATGTAAGTCCCTATATTGATGATGTCATAATCTAGATACCTGTCTCTGTAACCTCTCCCCACACACAAATACAACTCACTTCATTTTCTATTAAAAAAAATTTACTTGCACTTTTAAAAATTATACTCATATCTTAATGAATTTAATTTGTGTAAGTATTAGACATAGAATTAGTGGAAATGTAATAAAGTGGAAACAAGTTTTTTGAAATGCATAAAGAAGATTTAATAGGAAGGAAACCAAAATAAATTTCAAAGTATATCTTTTAAGACCAAACATATATTGTTTTATTTGCTCCAAAGTTAATTTAGAATTAATCCAATTTTCTTCTTATTAGTTCAAATATGAATTAGGGAATACTCAGTTGGATTTATGTATGACAGTGAAAAATCATCATGCAACTAACAATAGGTATGTACTCTGCCCTAATCAGATCATATCTGTAATACTGCATTCATCTCTCTGAACTTCAATTTAAGATAGGCATCAGTAGGCTGTAAAGAATCCAGAAGAGAGGAACTAAAATGGAGAAGGGTCTCAAGATTATGGTTGAGTAGGATGGGTTGAAGTCACTTAGGAAATTTAGCTGGAGGAGAAAAGACTTAATAGGATCTTTATGGTCTCTCTCAAGCTAGCTTTGAAAGATTATTATTTGGAAAATGGAATAGAATTGTTCCATTTTGTACTGTTGCTCAGAACTAGGAGCAATGGGAGAAATTTGTGAAGAACAATACTTAATATAAGGGAAAATGTCTGAACTAGTAGAGCTTTTCAAAAGGTGAATGACTGGCTTCAGAAAGAGGTGGGTTCTTCTTCCCTCAATATATTCATGAGATTTTAGTGAACATTCCATTCTGAATTTGAGATAGCCTGATGGTCACTAAGGTCCTTTCAAATTTTAAAGTTTTATGACTGATAGTCTTCCATTCCACTATTAGCAATGAAACTTAAGAAGTAGATGACCCTAGAAAAGCTACAATTAAGATAATTGAATCACATCAATAGGTGGATAAAATCCAAAAAGAATAGATTTAGAGCTGAAATGCACCATAGAGGTTAGCTAGTCCAATTCCCTTAAATTAAAGATGAGCAATTGAGTTAAATTACTTGACCAGATTAACAAAGATCATTAATGTTGAAGTGAGATTCAAACTCAGGTAATTTGACTCCAAATTCTGGTGTATTTAAAATCATAATAATATAATATAGTATCCTTCCAAATGGGTGCTATAATAATAAAAATCATTATAAAATATAATACTAATAAAGGATGTTAGATCTTTTTTTAATAAAAGGAAAGACAAAGATAGTAATAACAATATTGTGCATATTTGAGGAAAAGACCTTAAAAAACAGTCATAATTATGATGCCCAAAGGACATTTTTGGGGGGGATGCAGGCATTTTATTTTGCTGCTAAGGGGTGTCCAGTCAAAATTGTTTGGATACCATTGGCCTAAAGTACAGCCTAAAGCAATATAGCATAATATAGGCAGGGGCTTGGTGGGAAACATATTTTTAAATGGTAACTTTAATATATATTTAAAAGGAATAGCAAGTTGTACATAATAGCAAGTTTCATGTGTAATCATTTTTTTCATTTTAATATATTATGGAGATGCACATTTTATTTCTGAAGTTAAGTTTTACACTTGTGCTAACTGGCTCACTACAAATTTATTAATCTAATCTCAACTGAGTCCCCATTGATACATACTAATATGTTTATTCTTTCTTCCCAGATTGACCCTTTATTGCACTCTCCATAGCAACTATTCCAATCCTTTTCATTCCTCAAACTTCTTTTTATTTTTTATTAAATTTATTTTTAGTTTTCAACAGTCATTTCCACAAGATTTTGAGTTACAAATTTTCTCCCTTCTTGCCCCTACCCCCACCCCAAGATAGAGAGCCCACTGAATACCCCTTCTGCTAATCTCCTCTCTCTTATATCCTCCCCCATTCATCTAACTTTCTAGTAGTGCAAGATGGATTGCTATACCCCAGTGCCTGTATATCTTATTTCCCAGTTGCAGGTAAAAACATGTTTTAGGTGCAATTACTATCACTATTTATTATTTCTTTACTTTTAGTTTTCAGCATTCATTTCCACAAGATTTTGAGTTACACATTTTCTCCCCATTTTCCCCTATCCTGACCCCAAAATATTTAGCCTATAATATAGCCCTTCCCCCAATCTGATATCTTGTATAGCCTCCCCCAGCCCCCTTCTAACTTTCTAGTAGAGCAAGATGGATTTCTATTCCCCAGTGGCTGTATATCGTATTTCCCAGTTGCATGTAAAAAAAAAAAAACATTTTTTTAGCATTAAAAAAAATATTTGATTTTCAGATGTTTTCCCTTCTTCCCTCCTCACCCACCCCAACTGGGAAGATAAGCAACTAAATATATGTTGAACATATGTAGTTACACAAAATGTTTCCATAATAGATATATTGTGAAAGACTAGCTTTATTTCACTCCATCCTATCCCACCCCCAACTTATTGTATTTTCTATTTGACCAGGTCCTTTTTCAAAAGTGGGTGCTTCTAATTACCCTCTCCCCCAATATGGCCTCCCTTCTTACACCCTCCTTTTTATCCCCTTCCCCCACTACTTCCCCATAGGGTAAGATACCCAATTGAGTGTGCATGTTATTCCCTCTTTAAGCCAAATTAAATGAGAGTATGGGTGAACCATTCTCTTTCACCTTCCTGTTCTTCCCCTCAATTGTAACAGTTTTCTCTTGCCTCTTCTATATGAGATAATTTCCTAGATTCAATTTCTCCCTTTCTACTTCTCTTACTATATTCCTCTTTCAGCACTTAATTTTGTTTTTAAATAGTATTCCTTACTATTCAACTGATCCTGTGCCCTCTGTCTATGTATATATGTACACGCATATACACACACTCACCTCTACACCCTCCCATACACACACACACATACACATACACACACACACCACACCACACATACACACACAAACATATATATACATATATATACACACATGTGCATATAATGTAATGTGTATGTATGTGTGTGTGTATATAGAGAGAGATACACATATACATATACATACATAGATATATACATACACACACACACACACACACACACACACACATATATATATATATATATATATATATATATATATATATATATATATATATATTCCCTTCAACTATTCTCATACTGAGAAAAGTCTCATGGGTTACAATTCTCATTTTTCCAGTCTTGCTTATTGTATTCAAAATCAAATTTTCTGTTCAGCTCCTGTTTTCCATCAAGAATACTTGAAAGTCCTCTATTTCACTGAATGACCATATATTCCCCAGAAACATTATACTCAGTTTTGCTGGGTAAGTGATTCTTAGTCTTAATCCTAGCTCCTTTGATCTCTGAAATATGATGTTACAAGTCCTTCTATATCTTAATGTAGAAGCTGCTAGATCTTGTGTTATCCTGATTGTGTTACCACAATACTCAATTTGTTTCTTCCTGACAACTTGAATATTTTCTCCTTGACCTGGGAACTCTGGAATTTGACTAAGATATACCTAGGATTTTTTTTCCCAAGTGCTTTATTAACTTCTAGTTTACATAATGCATTTCCATCAGATTTTGAGTTACATTTTCCCCCATTTTCCTTACCCTCATTCCAGAATAGCAGTCCCACAGGATATCCCTCACCCCACCTGATCTCTCCCATATATTCTCCCATACCCCTCTCAACTTTCCCATCAGGGCAAGGTGAATCTCTGTGCCCCAATGCCTGTACATCCCACTTCCCAATTATATGTGAAATAGTATTAACAACAGTATTTTTATATTATTAAACATTTGATTTTAAAACTTTAAATTCCAGATTCATTCCCTTCCTGCCTTGTCACCCACCCTTACTGGAAAGAGAAGCAATTTAGTATATGTTGTAAATGTGTAGCTATGCAAAACATTGCCATAGTAGATATATTGTAAAAGACTGACTATACTTCCCTCCCTCCTATCCCACCTCCCACTTAGTCTATTCCCTATTTTGATCCTATCCCTTTTCAGAAGTGGGTGCTTCCAACTTCCCTTCCCCCCCTCCTACCCTCCCTTCCATCATCCCTCTCGTCCCCTTCCCCCCTATTCTCCTGTGGCATGAGATATCATATTTAGTATGTATGTCATTCTCTCCCTGATCCAAATTCAATGAGAATAAGGTTTTGCCTTTTTGCCTTCCTCTTCTTTTCCTCCCTTGTAACCATTTCCCCTTGCCTCTTCTATATGAGATAGTTTACCCTATTCTGTCTCCCTATATCCTCTTTTTATATTCCTCTCTCACCTCTCAATTTCACCTTTTAAGTATCATCCCTTCCCATAAATTTCAACCTGTGCCCTCTATCTATGTATACCTGTAAACATATATACACACACATTCACATATGTATTCATATGCCCATATAACCTTCTTCAACTATTTTCATACTGAGAAAACTTTCATCAGTTATAGTTATTGTTTTTCCATGTAGGATTGTAAATAGTTCAACTTTGATAAGTTCATTATGATTTCTTTTCCTTGTTTACATACTCAAGCATCTCTTGCTGGCTCCTCAGCAGCTTTTTGCCACCAGACAAAGAGGCTGACACTCTCTCCCAACCAGTTCCAAAGTCCACAGGGCACTAGCCTCTTACTTTGTCCTAGGCATCTCCGTGTTGATAATTCTGGAAATGCCACAGCTGCTGGTGTTCTGCAGTCTCTCCAGCCAGCTGCTGGTCTGGCCTCCCTGGGGCTAAAACATCGTCCTTCGCTCTGTCCTGGGCTCAGCTCCCAAAGCTCTGCACTGGCTGCTCCTTACTGGGTTGCCAGGCTGTCTTCAGCAGGAGGTGAGCTTCTCTGTGTCATTTTGTGGGTTCTGTAGCTCCAGAGTTGGTTCAGAGTAGTCTTTTACATAAATTTCTATTCATTCCCTTCCTTCCTTGTCACCAACCCTTACTGGGAAGATAAGCAATTCAGTATATGTTGTACATGTGTAGCTATGTAAAATATTACCATATTGTAAAAAACTATTATATCTCCCTCCCTCCTATCCCACTTCCCACCTGGTCCACTCTCCACTTTGATCCTGTCCCTGTTCAAAAGTGGGGGTCCCAACTTCCTTCCCCCCCAGCTTGGCCTCCCTTCCATCATCTCCCCCACAAACCCCTCCCCCCCACACTCTCCTGTAGGGTGAGATATCCCATTTAGTATGTGTTTCATTCTCTCCCTGAGCCAAATTTAATGAGAATAAGGTTTTGCGATTTTGCCTTGCTGTTCTTCCCCAATTTTCCCTTGCCCCTTCTACACAAGATAGTTTACCCCATTCTCTCTCTCCCCATCTCCTCTCATTATGTTCCTCTCTCACCTCTCAATTTCACCTTTTAAGTATCATCCCTTCCCATAAATTTCAACCTGTGCCCTCTATCCATGTACACCTGTAAATATATATACACACATTCACATATGTATTCATATGCTTATATACCCTTCTTCAGCTATTTTCATACTGAGAAAGGTTTCACCAGTTACAGCTATGATTTTTCCATGTAGGAATGTAAATAGTTCACCTTTGATAAGTTCCTTATGATTTATTTTCCCTGTTTACTTTCTCAAGCATTTCTTCCTTCTTGTGTCTGAATGTCAAAATTTTTATTCAACTCTTTTTTTTTTCTTCAAGAATATTTGAAAGTCCTCTATTCCACTGAATGGCCATATTTTCACCTGAAACATGACACATAATTTTGCCGGGTAGGTGATTCTTGGTTTTAATCCTAACAACTTTGCCTTTGGGAATATCATATTCCATGTCCTTCAATCCCTCAGTATAGAAGCTGCCAGATCGTGTGCTATTCTGATGGTGTTTCCATAATATTGAAATTTTTTCTTCCTGGCTGTTTGCAATATTTTCTCCTTGATCTGGGAATTCTGGAACCTGGCTACAATATTCCTAGGAGTTTTCTTTTTTGGAACATTTTCAGGAGGTGATTGGTGGATCCCTTCAACCTCTATATTGCCCTCTGCTTCTAAAACATCAGTGAAATTTTCCTTGAGAATTTCTTGAAGGATAATTTCTAGATTCTTTCTATGATCATGGTTTTCATGTAGTCCAATAATTTTTAGATTGTATTTTCCAGGTCAGTGGTTTTTCTCATAAGATATTTCAAATTGCCTTCTATTCTTTCATTTGTTTGGATTTGTTTAACAGCATCTTGATTTCTAACAAAGTCACTAGCTTCCCTTTGGTACATTCTAAATCTGAAGGAAAGATGCTCCTCAGTGGGCCTTTGAGATTCTTTTTCCACATGGAAAAATTGGCTTTTAAGGAATTCCTCTCCTCGTTGCCTTTTTAAACCTCTTTTGCCATTTGTTAATCTATTTTTAAGGTGTTATTTTCCTCAGTCAGGATGTTGACTCTCATTTCATACTTTTCTTGCATTTTTCTCATTTCTCTTCCCAATTTTCCCCCACTTCTCTTATATGCTTCTAAATGTCCTCTATGGCCTGTAACCAGCCGTATTTTTATTTGGGGCTTTTGGGTATAGGATTTCTGACCTCTTAGTCCTCCTCCTGTCCCATGCTTTGATCCTCTTTGCCCCCCCAAATAGGAGTCTAATGTTGAATTTTTCTGTTTATTTTGTTTCCTTTGCCTAGCCATGTTGCCACTCAATTACTTGACTTTGGGGCTTGTTGCCACAGTAGGACTCTGCCACCAGCAAGGGGAGCTTCTGTCCCAAACACTGGGGTTTTCTCAACTGCCAGAGGTATTAGTTGGGTGCCCTCTCTGAAGCCTCCACAGACACTGGCAAGCTGGTCACACACCCCAAAACCTCCACCCCAGACCGCAATCCAGATCCAACAAGGGTAAAGCAATAGTGATTGCCCCCCAGACTGATTGCCTGATCCCCCTACAGTTTGCAGGCCAGGAGCTGAAGCTGCAAAGTGGCAATGTGGCATAAGCTGGACCGACTCCTCAGTGGTTTCTCACCCCCAGGGAAGAAGCCAACACACTTTCCCAACCAGTCCCAAAGTACATAGAGCACTGACCTCTCACTTTGTCCTAGGCATCTATGTGTTGATAATTCTGGAAACAGCCACAGCTGCTGGTGTTCTGGGGTCTCTCTACCCTGGGGCTAAAACCTTCGACTCATGTGGGCCTGGGCTTGGCTCCCAGAGAGCTGTGCTGGCCACTCCCTGCTGGCCTGCCAGGCTGTCCTCACCGGGAGGTTAGCTTCTCTTTGTCATTTTGTGTATTCTGGGGCTCCAGAGGTCGTTCATATTACCCCATTTACATAATTTTGAAGTTGTGTGAGCTGGAGCTCTGAGGAAGTGCTGTTTCTACTCTGACATCTTGACTGCCCCCTGAGATCTTTTTCAATAGGTGATTGGTAGATTCTTTCCATTTCTAGTTTGCCTTCTGATTCTAGAATATCAGGGCAATGTTGCTTGATAATTTATTGAAGTATGCTTTCTAGGCTCTTATTTTCATCATGGCTTTCACATCATCCAATAATTTTTAGATTATCTCTCCTGGATTTCCCATGTCGGTATTTTCCATGTCGGTGTTTTTTCAAAGGAGATATTTCACATTGCCTTCTACTTTACTATGTGTTTAGATCTGTTTTATAGTATCTTGATTTCTCATAGAGTCATTAGTTTCCATTTGCTTCAACCTAATTTGAAATTTTGAAAGGAATTATTCCCTTCAGTGAGTGTTTGTAATTCCTTTTCTGTCAGGTCAATTTGACTTTTTAAGGCATTCTTCTCCTCATTTGCTTTTTTGGCTTATTTTGCCATTTGTGTTAGTTTATTTTTAAGGTGTTATTTTCTTCTGTATTTTTTGGGTCTCTTTTAGCAAGCCGTTGACTTGCTTGTCATGATTTTCTTGCATCATTCTTATTTCTATTACCAATTTTGCCTCCACTTCTCCTACTTGATTTTCAAAATCCTCCTTGAGCTCCTCCAAGGCCTGTAAGCCATTCATATTTTTCTTGGTAGTTTTTGATGCAGGAGTTTTGTCTTTGTTGACTTCTTCAGGTTCCATGTTATGATCCTTCTCATCCCCCAAAAGGATTCTATGGTCTGATTTTACTTCCTCTGCTTGCTTATATTGCCAGCCAATTACTTGACTTTTGAACTTTTTTCTATGGTAGAACTCTTCTTCCAGAGTGGAGAGATCTGTGTCCCAAATCACTGGGGTTTTTGAAAATTTTGTCAGAGCTATGAAGAGGGTGCTCTCTCTACAGACATCACAAGCTCTGGCAAACTGACCACACACCACAGGACCACCACCAAAAGTACAATCCAGATCCAAGTAGGTCAAAGCAGAGTGATTACACTCAGAACAGTCCCTTTGGTCTGCCTATGATCCATAGGCTAGGAGCTCTATAGACTGTGATCCACCTCCTCTCACAGCAGGAGCCAGGGCTGGACCATGATCAGATTTCCCCACTGACCTTTTACTTTTTCTTTGGTGTTTATGGGTTGAGAAGTCTGGAAACTGCAACCGCTGCTGGTTATTCACTCTCCTGAAGTCTGCTTTGGCCAGTCTGTACCATTATTTAGGGGTGCCCCAGGTTGTGGACCATATGACTCATGTGGGACACTGCTAGACTTCTAGTTTGGTGCGATAGAATCTTCTTGTCAATCTTTCTGGCTGCCTTCAGGAGGAGATTTATTTTTCTCTGCCACATTGTGAGTTCTGTTACTCTAAAATTTATTTAGAGTCATATTTTACAGGCATTTGAGGTGGTTGGAGTGAGAGCTCAGAGAGTTCCTGCTTTAATTCTGCCATCTTGGTTCCAAACCCCTCCCCTAAAAAAAGAATGTTTACCTTTTTAAAATTTTGCTTTGGGCTGGCCTTTTTCAAAGAACATCTCCCAATATTTGGCTAAGCTTCACAACTATTTGAGACACTTCATTTCTTCAGAATTGCAAACCATGTTTATACCAACATAGCGTAATTAGAAAAAAAAAATCACTCCCTTCAACCAACTTTGGAATTTATTTGACTAAATTTTAGCTCAGAATAACAGAGATCTAGTAGAGAAACCATGACTCTACTTGTATAGTGTCATTGTATTAATTTGCATGGATTTACCTTTGTGTTCACATGGAGAACAAAGCAAATGATACAAATCTTGTCCTTTTGTTAACTATCAACTTTATAACAGGACTAGGAAGAAAATATCCTTTCTAAAAAGTTAAAAAACAGAGTATATTCTTTCTTTTTTGAACATTTTTATTTTATTAATATTATACAATTATGCACAACAAATATTTAACAATGATTTTTAAAACTTTGGGTTCCAAATCTTCCCCTCCCATACCTATGCCTTTCTTGAGAAGGTGGTAAATTTAAATTGATTATGCATAGGAAGCTATATAAAACATACTCTCATATTAGCCATGTTTCAAAGAAAGCACAGACTAAAAAAAAATTCAAAGTCTATTTTCAATTTGCATTCAAAGTTCACCTCATAAGACCTGGATGACAACATGGGGGGTGGTACGTGGAGACTGGGATGACGAGACACATGGAGGCCTGAGTATTATAGCATGAGGAGGCCCAGACAAGGCCTGGTCAACATGGCAGCAAGTGGATCCACCAAATGCAAGGGTCATTTATAGGCCTATCCCTGCAGAGCTGGGATCTGACAGAGCTGGGTAAAAGACAAATGCAGGGCCCATGGCAGTGGCAGCATCTATTCCTGGGACCACCAACCCATAGCCTGGAAATTTAATAAGCACCTAACAGAACTTCCAGGTTCCAGGATGGAATATTGCCATGAGAAGGAAGAACCAAATTCAGAAGGAGACTGTATTGACTCCACACCCATAGCTGAAGCCCCAAGAGGGAATATTAACTGGCTTCAAGCACAGAAAGCATTCTTAGATGAGCTCAAAAAGAACTTTGAAAACCAAATTAGAGAGATAGAAGATAAAATCAATAATTCTTTTAAAATTAAAATTGCAAAATTAGAAAAATCATTATAATGAAGAAGCCAGCTTCTTAAAAAGAAAAATGTGTGAACTAAAAATGAAATCTGAACATATGAAAAATGACCTTCATAAACTAACCAAGGATGGGGTGGTTAGGTGGCGCATTGAGTAGAGCATCGGCCCTGGAGTCAAAAGGACCTGAGTTCGGATCCAGCCTCAGACACACACACACACACACACACACACACACACACACACACACACACACAAAACTAGCCGTTTGGCCTTGAAACTAACCAAGGAAAATAATTCACTAAAAACTAGAATCAACAAAATCAAAGCTAATGACTCTATGAGGCACCAAGAATCAGTCAAACAAAACATAATGAATGAACAATTAGAAAAAGAGGTAAACTATCTCAATGGAAAAATAACTGACCTGGAAAACAGATCCAAGGGTGATAATCTGAGAATTATTGGTCTATTGGAAAATCATATGAAAAAATGAGCCTGGACAGCATCTTCCAAGAGCTTATCAAAGAAAACTGCCATGAGATCCTAGAACCAAAGAGTAAAATAGAAATAGAGAGAAGCCACTGGACACCTCCTGAAAGAGATCCCAAAGTGAAAAGTCTGTGAAATATGGTAGCCAAATTCCAGAAATATCAGGTAAAGGAGAAAATTCTTCAAATAGCCAGAAAAATTCAAATATTGCAGAATTTCAGTCAGGATTGCACAGGATCTGGCAGCTTCTACATTGAAAGATTAGAGGGACTGGAATATGATATTTTGCAAGGCAAAAGAGGTCAGGTAACAACCAAGGATCGGCTATTCAATGAAACTGAGGATAATCTTCCAGGCAAGAAGATGGTCAGTCAATGACATAATAGACTTCCAGACTTTCCTGATGAAAAAGCCAAAGCTCAATGGAAAATTCTAACTCCAATTACAAGACTTAAGAGAGACATAGAAATGTAAATAGGGAAAACACACACACACACACACACACACACACACATACATACGTACACAACTTGTTATTTAATAAGAGCAAAATGTTTACATGCCTATATGAGAAGCTGATACCTGTTAATAATGAGAATTCTATACTTATGGTGACATCTAAAAGGGATACTGATAAGTGAAGGGGTGGGTATAAAGGAACTGTATTAGAAGAAGGGGAAAGAAGGAAGCACCAAAGGGTAAATTATGTCACACAAAGAGGCATATAAAACATTATAGTAGAAGGAAAGAAGGGAAGGAGATGAACATTACATGATCTTTACCCTCATTGGTTCTGATGTAAGGAGGGATTAACATAATCAGTTAACTATAGGACTCTATCAAGAAGAGACATAAAACATATCATATTAGAGGGAAAGAGGAGAAAGATAGGCGTATTACATGGGATCTACTGTCATCAATCTTGGTTCAAGAAAGAAATAACCTACTATTAAGTATAAAAATCTATCATAACCTACAGGCAGTAGGAGAAGGGAATGGCTAAGAAAAGGGGGGAATGGTTAGAAGGGAGGGAAGAAGTAGTAAGGAGGAAGGTTATGAAAAAGTAGGGGAGTGGAACTCTTAAGGAGGGGAAGGGAGTAGGGGAAAAATAAACACATAAACAGGGGAGGGGATAGGATGGAGGGAAAGATACAGATAGTAATCATAACTCTGAATGTGAATGAGATGAACTTTCTCATAAAACAGAGGCAGATAGCAGAATGGATTAAAAACCATAATCCCAGAATATGCTGTTTACAAGCAACACATTTGAAACAGGGGGATACAAACACGGTAAAGGTAAAAAGCTGGAGTAAAATATATCATGCCTCAGCTAAAGTAAAAAAACAACAAAAAAGGCAAGGTTAGCAATCCTTTTCTCAGACAAAGCTAAAGCAAAAACAGATCTAATGAAAAGAGATAAGGAAGGAAACTATATCCTGCTAAAAGGCACTATTGAAAATGAAGAAATATTGGGGCGGCTAGGTGGCGCAGTGAGTAGAACATCAGCCCTGGAGTCAGAAGGTACTGAGTTCGGATCAGGCCTCAGACACTTAATGCACACACAAATGAAAACCTAGCTGTGTGACCTTGGGCAAGTTACTTAAACCCAATTGCCCTCCAAAAAGCAAAAAAAAAGAAAAGAAAAGAAAATGAAGCAATATCATTACTAAACCTTTATGCACCAAGCAGTGCAGGGTCCAAATTCCTTAAGGAGAACATATGGGAGTTAGAGGAAGAAATACATAGCAAAACTATACTAGTGGGGGACTTCAATCTCCCCATCTTTGGGGAGAGAAGATAGATATAGTAGACCTCTGGAGAAAACTGAATGGGGATTAAAATGAATATACCTTTTTCTCAGCAGTACATGGCACATACAAAAACATTGACCATGAACTAGGGCATAAAAGCCTCACAATTCAGTGCACAAAGGCAGGATTATTAAATGCATCTTCTTCAGACCATGATGCAATAAAAATTATATCTAATAAAGGCCCATGGAAGGATAGACTAAAAACTAATTGGAAACTAAATAACTTAATTCTAAAGAATTAGTGGCTCAAACAAGAAATTATTGAAAGAATAAAGAACTTAATTTAAGAGAATGACAATAATGAGGCAACATACCAAAATTGGTGGGATGCAGCAAAAACAGTTCTTAGGGGAATTTTTATATCACTGAATGCACACATAAATAAAATAGAGAAAATGGAGGTCAATAAATTGGGCGTGCAACTGAAAAAAAAAAACAGAAAAAAATAAATTGAAAATCCCCAATTAGATACTAAACTAGAAATAATGTAAACCAAAGGAAAGATTAATGAAATTGAATTTAAGAAAACTATTGAATTATTAAATAAGACTAAGAGCTGGTATTATGAAAAAACAATAAAATTGATAGACCTTTAGTCAATATGACAAAAAAAGAAAGAAACCAAATTATGGATATCAAAAATGAAAAGGGTGAATGTATCTCCACTGAAGATGAAATTAAAATAATAATTTGGAATTTTGCCCAATTGTATGCCCCCAAATTTGACAATTTTAGTGAAATGGATGAATATCTACAAAAATATAAGTTGCCAAGATTAACCAAAGAGGAAGTAAACTACTTAACCCCATCTCAGAAACAGAAATTGAATAATCTATCAATGAACTCCCTCAGAAAAAATCACCAGGGCCAGACAGATTTACTAGGGAATTCTATCAAACATTTAAAACACACTTGGTTCCAATACTTTATAATCCATTTGGGAAAATTGGAGATGAAGGAGTCCTACCAAATTCTTTTTATGGCACAAATATGGTACTGATACCTAAATTGAAAAGAGAATAAATAGAGAAAGAAAATTTCCTTTATTAATATAGGCGCAAAATTATAAATAAAATATTAGCAAAAATGTTATAGCAACTTATCATGAAAATAATACACTTTGATCAGGTAGGATTTATTCTAGGAATACAAGGGTGATTCAATATCAGGAAAACTATCTGTATAATTGATCACATCAACAACAAATCTATCAGAAACCATATGATAATCTCAATAGACAAAGAAAAGGCTTTTGACAAAATACAACTCCCATTTCTATTAAAAACACTAGAAAGTATAAAAATAAATGGAGTCTTCCTTAAAATAATAAATACCATTTATCTAAAACCATCAGCAAGTATTACATGTAATGGGGATAAGCTAGAAGCATTTCCAATAAGATCAGGGTGAAACAAGGATGTCCACTATCACCCTTCTTATTCTGTCTGGTACTAGAAATGTTAGCAGTAGCTAGTAGAGACGAAAAAGAAGTTGAAGGAATCAAATTAGGCAAAGAAGAGAGTAAGTTATCACTCTTTGCAGATGATATAATGATAGTGAATCCTAGAGAATCAAGTAAAATCTATTTGAGATAATACATTTGTCAAAGTTGCAGAATAAAAAATAAACCAACATAAGCCCTCCGCATTCCTATACCTCTCTAACAAAATCCAACAGCAAGAGATGGAAAGAGAAATCCCAGTTAAAGTTACTGTAGACATTATAAAATATTTGGGAATCTACTTTCCAAAACAAACCCAGGATTTATATGGACAGAATTACAAAGCACTTTTCACACAAATAAAGTAAGATCTAACTAATTGGAAAAACATCAATTGCTCATGGCTAGGTCGAGCTAACATGATAAAAAACGACAATTTTACCTAAATTAAATTACGTATTTAGTGCCATACCAATAAATCTACTAAAAGATTATTTTGTAGAGCCAGAAAACATAATAGCAAAATTCATTTGGAAGAGCAAAAGGTCAAGAATATCAGGGCAATTAAGGAAAAGAAATGCTGGGGAAGGTGGCCTAGCCATACCAGATTTTAATCTGTATTATAAAGCAGCAGTCATAAATATACTTGGTACTGGCTGAGGAATAGGTAGTGAATTAATGGAATTGATTGGGTATGAGAGACTCAGCAGCCAATGACTATAGTAATCTACTGTTTGATAAACCAAAAGGCCTGTTTTCAGGATAAGAATGCACTATTTGTCAAAATCTGCTGGGAAAACTGGAACATGGTATGGCAAAAATTGGACATAGACCAATATTTACTACTGTGCACAAAAATAAAGTCAAAACAGGTGCATGATTTAGGTATAAAGGCTGGCATTGTAAGCAAATCTAAAGGCTGATACTGTCCTAGTAGAGCAAAGGATATTTTACCTGTCAGATCTATGGAGAGGGGAAGACTTCATGATTAAATAAGAGTTAGAAAGCATCATAAAAACCAAAAGGGATAATTTTTATTACAATAAATAGAATTGCGTCTGTACAAATAAAGCCAATATTACCAAGATTAAGAAGGA
Organism: Gymnobelideus leadbeateri; assembly: GCA_011680675.1. Classification (NCBI taxonomy): domain Eukaryota; kingdom Metazoa; phylum Chordata; class Mammalia; order Diprotodontia; family Petauridae; genus Gymnobelideus; species Gymnobelideus leadbeateri. The sequence goes on along the minus strand of WOXC01005869.1, from coordinate 9,843 downwards.
AATAGAAAATTGGGAATGAATTTTTACAACCACAGTCTCAGATAAAGGCCTCATTTCTAAAATACACAAAGAATTGAGTCTAATCTGTAAGAATACAAGCCACTCCCCAATTGATAAATGGTCAAAGTATATGAATAGGCAGTTGTCTGATGATGAAATTAAAGATATCCATAAGCATATGCAAAAATGTTCTAAATTACTATTGATTAGAGAAATGCAAATCAAAACATCTCTGAGGTACCACATATCATAGGCCAGATTGACTAAGATGACAAAACAGGAAAATAATAAATGCTGGAGAGGGTGTGGAAAAAAGGGAACCCTAATGCATTGTTGGTGGAGTTGTGAACTGATCCAACCATTCTGGAAAGCAATCTGTAACTATGTCCAAAGGCTATAACTAACTGCATACCCTATGACCCAGCAATACTTCTAGGTTTATATCCCATAGAGATCATCAAAAGTGGGAAGAAGACCCATATGTACAAAAATATTTATAGCAGCTCTTTTTGTTGTGGCAAAGAACTGGAAAGCAAAGCGATATCCATCAATAGGGGATTGACTGAACAAGTACTGGTATATGAATGTCATGGAATATAACAGTGATATAAAAAATAAGGAACAAAACCTACATTAGGTTCTTATGATCAAAAATAATGTAAACTTTGTTTTGTGTCTCCAGTGTCAAGCACATAGTAGGAAAAAAGAAAGATGATGGTTACTTATTGATTTGATTTATTCATTCATGAAATGGGAAAAATAGTAAGAATAACCTTGCCTCCTTTGTAAGGTGAGGAAAAGGAATTCACTTTGGAACCATATATTTAAAAGTAAAATTATTTGTTATCTTAAATCCCACCAAAGTGGGTAGAAACTCTACATACTATTATCATATTTACATAAATAAAAATAGGAGTATTTTTTAAACAAATACTTTATTAATTTGTGGTTTACATCATTCATTTCTGTCAGATTTTGAGTTACAATTTTTCCCCATTTTTTCCCCTACCCACCACCGCAGAACATCAGTCCCACAAAATATCCCCTCATCCAATCTGTTCTCTCCCATATCTTCTCCCATACCCCATTCCACTTGACCATTAGGGTGAGGTGAGTCTCTGTGCCCCAATGCCTGAACATCTTATCTCCAAAAATACATGTAAAATAGTATTAATAATAGTATTTATATATATTTGAAACATTTAATTTTAAAACCTCGAAATTCAGATCCATTCCCTTCCTCCCTTGTCACTCATTCCCTCTGGGAAGATAAACAATTCAGTATGTATTGTACATGTAGAGCTATACAAAACATTACCATAGTAGATATATTGCAAAAGGTTGCTTATAATTCCCTCTTGCCCATCCCACCCCTCACCTGGTCCATTCCCTACTTTGATCCTGTCCCTCTTTGATAGTGGGTATTTGCAACATCTCCCCCACCCCCCCAGAATGCCCTCCCCTCCATCATCTTCCCTCTCATCCCCCTTCCTTCTACTCTCCAGCAGGGTGAGATATCCCATTTAGTATGTATGTCATTCTCTCCTTGAGCCAGATTCAATGAGAATATGGTTTTGCCTTTTTGCCTTCTTGTTCTTCCCCTCCCCTGCAGCCAATTCCCCTAGCTTCCTCTACATGAGATAGTTTACGCTACCCTATCTCTAGCCATCTCCTCTTGCCACTTTCCTCTCTCACCTCTTAGCTTCACCCCTTAAGTATCATCCCTTCCCACCAAATTCAACCTTTGCCCTCTATCAACTGTAAACATAGGTACACACATTCACATATGTATTCATATGGCCATACACCCTTCTTCCATTATTTTCATACTGAGAAAGGTTTCATCAGTCACAGTTATTGATTTTCCATGTAGGAATGTAAATAGGTCAACTTTGATCAGTTCCTTTTGATTTCTTTTCCCTGATTACCTTCTCAGGCATCTCTTGCTTCTTGTGCCAGGATGTCAAGTTTTCTATTCAACTCTGGTTTTTCATCAAGAATGCTTGAAAGTCCTCTATTCCACTGAATCACCATATTTCCCCCTGAAACGAAATACTCAGTTTTGCTGGTTACTGACCCTTGGCTTCAATCCCAGCTCTTTTGCCCTCTGGAATATCATATTCCATGCCCTTCAATCCGTCAGTGTAGAAGCTGCCAGGTCCTGTACTATTCTGATTGTGTTTCCACAATATTGAAATTGTTTCTTCCTGGCTGCTTGTAAGTATTTTCTCCTTGATCTGGGAATTCTGGAACCTGGCTATATATTCCTGGGAGTTTTCTTTTGGGGATCTATTTTCAGGAGGTGATCTGTGGATTCTTTCAACCTCTATTTCCTCCTCTGGATCTAAAACATCAGGGCAATTTCCCTTGAGAATTTCTTGAAGGGTGATTTCTAGGTTCTTTCTTTGATCATGGCTTTCGGGTAGTCCAATAATTTTTAAATTATCTCTCCTAGATCTATTTTCCAGGTCAGTGGTTTTTTCCCCTGAGATATTTCACATTGCCTTCTAATCTTTCATTTGTTTGCATCTGTTTAATAGCATCTTGATTTCTCATAAAGTCATTAGCTTCCATTTGCTCCAGTCTAACTCTGAAGGAATGATTCTCCTCAGTGAGCTTTTAAGATTCCTTTTCCATCTGGCAAATTCAGCTTTTTAAGGCATACTTCTCCTCATTGCCCTTTTGGGCCTCCCTTGCCATTTGAGTTAGTCTATTTTTTAGGGTGTTGTTTTCCTCAGTCAGGCTGTTAACCCTCATTTCATACTTTTCCTGCATCCTTCTCACTTCTCTTTCCAATTTGTCCTCCACTTCTCTTATCTGCTTCTTAAGGTCTCCTATGGCCTATAACCCACTCATATTTTCCTTTGGGGCTTTTGGAGCAGGATTTCTGACCTCCCAGTCCTCCTCCTGTTCCCTGCTTTGATCCTCTTTGCCCCCAAAATAGGAGTCTAATGTTGCATTTTTCTGTTTATTTTGTTTCCTTTGCCCAGGCATGTTGCCACTTAATTACTTGACTTTTGGGCTTGTTGCCACAGTAGGACTCTGCCACCAGACAGGGGAGCTTCTGTCCAGAATGTGGAGTCTTCACAACTTCCAATTCTGGCAAGTTGGATGCCCACCCCAGACCTCCCCCTAGATCGCAATCCAGATCCAAGCAGGTTAAAACAAGAGAGATTAACCTCCAAGACTCATCACTGGATCTCCCTACAGTTCACAGGCCAGGAGCTGATGCTGCCCTTGAAGCTGCAAAATGGTGAGTGTCTCCTCAGTGATTTCTAGCCCCCAGGTTAGGAAGCCAAAGCTTTCCCCAAATACTGGTCCCAAAGTCCATAGGGCACTAACCTCTTACTTTGTCCTAGGCATGTCTGTATTGATAATTCTGGAATCCCCACAGCTGCTGGTGACCTGGGGTCCCTCCAGCTGGCTGCTGGCCCAGCCGACCTGGGGCTAAAGCCGGGGCTCAAGTGGACCTGGGCTTTCTGAGAGATGGGCTGTGGGCTCCCAGAGAGCTGCACTGGCCCTCTCTGCAGGGCTGCTGGGCTGTCCTCAGCAGGAGGTTAACTTCTCTGTGTTGTTCTGTGGGTGCTGGGGTTCCAGAAGTTGTCCAGATTCCCCTTTTACATAGTTTGGAAGTGGTGTGGGGCAGAGCATCTTGGAAGTGCTATTTCTACTGTGCCATCTTGGCTCTGCCCCCCCCCCCAAATAGGAATGTTAATGGCATTAATAATGATAGTACTATTGTTCATATTAAGACATCAAAATAATCATTTTGCTTTGAAGCTACATGAAATAACTTTCTTTTTATTTTTTTGGAGGGGGGAAAGTGAAGCAATTGGTTTAATTGACTTTCCCAGGTCCACACAGCTAGTAACTGTGTTAAGTACCTAAGGCTAGGTTTGAACTCAGGTCATTCTGACTACAAAGCCAGTGCTCTAGTCATTGCATCAGATAGCTGTCCCTTGCAATAACTTCTAATTGAAAATTATAGTTACTTTGGCTATCTTTGCTGCTTTCATTACTTAGTCATTTTATTTTGTGCAGCCATTCTATCATTACAAAACTGTGAGTTTGTGAAGTTTTATGTGCAGTCTAATGTACTCACATTCTTAATTATCTTTGTATCCATTTTAGCACTTATCATAGTATAATGTGAATATTGAGCATAGTATATTTTAGAGCAATTATTTGAATGATCATCAAAAATGTAAACTTAAAAAGAAGGAAAATTTAAAAAAAGAAGAAAAGAAAGAGGATATAGAAAGGGAATATAAGGAGGAAAAGGAGGAGAGCTAACATTTGCCTAAGGTATAAGGCATTTTGGTTTGTAGGGATACTTGGACCAGGAAATTAACATATGAATTTTATATATTTATATGTATACATATATGTTTATATTTATGTATGTATGTATGCATGTATGCATGTGTGGATAGATAGAAAGATAGATAGATAGGTAGATAGATAGATAGATAGATAGATAGATAGATAGATAGATAGATAGATAGATATAGATGCATGTTACATTTCTCATTGGTCCTCTGAAATCTTAAGGATTTTTAAAACTTTGCAGACAAGGTTTCATACCTTGAACCATATAGATTGAGATTTTCTTCTTTTTCCAGGTGTCATCTATGGGATCACTGCTGTGGAAATTTTGCTAAGGATCTTGTCATATAGGATTGTTAAAAATAATATAATTTTAGTAATTCTACTTATTCTAATTTTGTGAAAATACATTAACTGTAAACTTTTATTTATCATTGCAGTCTTTCTCATATATGCATATTACATAGCAACAACAAAATAAGATTGTGTGAAGTGGTCAAATATTAGCTTTACAACTTTCTATTTTCTCTTGTACTGCCATTTTTTAACCTATAAGTTTACCTTTCCCTCTGGATCATCATCTTCTGATTTTTTCCTAGCATATCTTCCCTTGTCCTCTGTAGAAAACTGTGTCCTTCATTCATTTGTGTGTTAGAATCTTGACAGCAGGTATTATTCATCTACTTGTTTTCTCAATGGATGAGTAGTGCAGATCTTTATGAATCATTGCAAATCTTCCTCTGGGAGGATCTGTAATCTTATTGGACTTATTTTCTTATGCAACTAGTACAATTTCATGCAGAAATAGGAATAGCCATAGGAATTCAACATCCATTGAGAATTTTTCTTTAACTTGGACTTGGGGGTTATATCTTATCCATAACAAAGTGGACCATTGTATATGTCTATACTATCCAGACATTTCATTTGTAGATGAGTATATGATAAGGAAAACTAAGTTACATAGAATTTTACTTAAAATGGACTCTTGGACTGGAAAATTAATATAGGAAAAATAACTTCTCTTTTCTCTTGTTTGTCTAAAGGATAAACTACATACCTATAACTTCAGCTATTTATTGTTTTATGTATGTGATATATATGTATATGCATGGACATATATATATACATACATATATATATTATATATGTATATATTATACATAAATATATATAGATAGAAAGATTAGGTAGAGACACATCTAGATGTACATATACACAGATGCAATCCGTATATGATAGATAGGACAGGGTTATTTGAAGAGTCTTTAATAAAATATTTTGCTCTACCCAATTAATTTTAAATGCTACCAAATAGTAAACATTATGGAATATTGAATTATCTGCAATTTTCAATGAATTGGAGCATGACAAAGATGTCTTTTTCTAAGTAATTTCTCATCAAATGAGATGATATTTTTAAAGCATTTAACACAGTGTCTAGTATGTGTTAGGCATCATATGAATGATTATTTGCCCAGAAATTTGTCTCATCCTATCTTATAACCTCACCAAGGATGCCCTCGATGTGTTTATGCATTAATATTTCAAAAGATTTATAGAAACTTGAAAATAAGCATATTGGTCAATAGTTGTTTATGTTTTCTCAGGAGTTCTTTTCAAAATTAACAAAGTCTAGTTGATAATATTTAATAGTACAATACCATTAATATCATCCTTGCTTCAAAAGGTTTTTGAACTTTTCTTCAGTGCCCTTATCTTTGTGCCTTGCCCAGCATACTTCTTCTCTCTGGACACTTCATCTAATCCAGCTGAATTTCCCAGTTTCTTCTCTTTAGTGCTGTTTCTTCTTCCTTTACAAATGCAGTTGATCCCACACTATTAGAGTCTAAGTGCAGTAGGTATAATGTATTGATAGTACTAAAATGTCATAAAATCCCTACAAATCTTTCCCATTTTTTTCCTCTTATTGCCCTTCTTCCCTTGTCATCCTTAAATGCCCTTGGGATGAATTTATTTACTTGAGGCTTTTCCCAAATTCTAAATATATATTCTTTATTGCTACAAAATTGACTTGAACTGATTTGATCATACTATATATCTGGAAGTACATGATAAATTATTTACTGCAGAGATAAAATAGAATACCCAAAGCCAAAGGGAGTAGTTGAAACATCAACTACCCATATTTAAGGAGCATCAGCAAGATTAGTTGGGATAGCAATACCTAACACATAGATAACTTTTAGAAATTTGCAAAATATATATGTCTTATATTACTCTATGTGAGCCTCATTATTCATTTTATCACCAGTAGTATGTTAGTTGGTGCTTTTGTTGTTGTTGTTGTTGTTGTTGCTGTTGTTGTTAAGTCATTCCATTCATGTCTGACTCTTCATGACCTTGTTTGGAGTTTTCTTGGCAAAGATATTGGGGGTAATCTGCCATTTCTTTCGCTAGCTCTTTTTAGATTGAGGAAACTAAGACAAACAAGGTTAAATGACTTATCCAAAGTAACATCCAGCTAGTACATTTCTGGGGTCAGATTTGAACTCAGAAAAATGATTCTTCCTGACTTCAGTTCAGCAAGTATTCTATACAATGCACCACCTAGCTGCCATTTGTCATTGTTATTCATGTTTCTTAGTCATGTCTAACTCTTTGTGTCCATTTGGGGTTTAGTTGGCAAAGATACTGTTATAATTTGCTATTTTCTTTTCTAACTCATTTTTACAATGAAGAAACTGAGGGAAACAGAGTTAAGTAACTTTCCCAGAATCACACAGCTTGTAACAGTCTTAGGCCTGAATTGAATTCAAGAAGATAAGTTTTCCTGACTCCAGGCCCAGCACTCTACCCACTCTGTCACTTAGGTGCCCAATTTTATAGATGAGAAACCTGAGATTCAATGAGGTTCAATGTATTACACCCCTCTACAAAACTACTGAGTGTCAGATTAAAAAAAAAATTAACCCAATTCTTCCTGCTTCTGAATCTATTACCTCATCTACTATTGGTCACTGCCAGGATCAGAACAACAATGCAGAAAATTACTGTAATATTCTGAAAAACCTAATTCCAACTCATTTTTGAAATGTTTGGACTCACACAGGGCAGTCCTCCTCAGCCCTTTCCCATCTTGAGACTTGGTTTCTTTAATCATGTTCAGTACAATAGTTCCATGATTTTAAGTAAATCCATAATCACAGAAGCCAAGGAAATGTCAGCACTACAGTTCTTTCCATTACCTGGAGAGAAGAATAGTTGTGCTTATTTTCTTTGTGTGAGTTTGGCTAAGGCAATTTGCAAAGATTTGTTTGGCCATATTCTGAGACTGTCTAATTTGGCATGACACACAAGGTATAAACTTCCATGAGAGTCATTCCAAGAATATTGTCATATAAGATTTGTGCGGCTGTTTTGTCTTTCTTCCCAAATTTTAAATTGGATTTCTAATTTTGTAAAAAGAAGAGATCTTCAATTGGATAGTGTTTGTATGTCAACATCTTTTTATAGATCATGCCAATTTTTATTAGATTAATTGTGGTATTTATCAATTAAAATAAAGATATGTATTCTGGATTTCCACCAGGGCTGATATCTGTGGGAGAGATTATGCTAGTCAGAAGCATGAAATGAACCAGAGCTGATCTGGCACACACAGTGATTCATGACACAGCTCAAGAGGAGGTAGGAGCTTGTAAATCATGCCTATCCATTCTAAAAATAAATGTTAACAGAATTTTATTGATGTCCTTTTAAGATCTACTTGTGACAACATCTTTGACAAAATTTCTGCCAATGTGAAGCTGGAAGGGAAGCCTGGGAAGGAGAGAGGACAGTAAATCTATCCAGTTCAAGGCTTGAAATATACCAGTCCTGATCTTTTGACCCAGTGGGTTTTCCATTAGCATCACATGGGCCAATGTAAATAAAAATGCATGAGAGCAGATTTCTTTTTATCAGTAAGTTCCTATTAAAAGCCTGACACCAAGAACTAAGTTAATAGATATATGTTAATTTATGGAATGGCTGAAAATGTCATAAATAATTCCAGTTGTTGTTCCTCGCTCCACAGAATCCTTCTTCTTTGTGTTTTAGGACAAGAGTTGTTGCATTTTTCTCTTTGTATTCCTGGCACATTGAAGATGTTAACAACTGATTGATGGATTGAACTTAGAATGAATTTATTTCACTCCTCTACTTGGGCTTCTCTCTTATAATACCAGCATAGAGTTCTGCTGTGGAAATATGCTTGAGATGCCTTTCCTCACTAATAAATGAACAAATAAGCAAATAAATGAGTAAGAAAACAAATGTATGTATAAAGTGATGTAAACGTATGTAGATAGAAAAGACTCGCCACATTTTATAATGGTTTCTTCATTAAGATTTTTTTTTAATTTTTTAATGAATGAAAAAAAATGCCTCATCTTTAGTTGGGAGTGTTCTGAATTTTTAAGGGCTATATCGGTAAAACCAAAGTCTTGGCAGGTCCTTTCAAGGTGGAAATAGTAATGATATATCCCTAAAATAGTATATAAATCTCTTATTTTAAGAAAAGCCACCTATAGACAGTTCAAGATTTCTTAAATAACGTTTAGCCAGAAGGCATTTTGGGAGATTAGGATAGAGCAGAAAAGAGATATTTGCACTATTCCTGAAAGCCCTAACTTGGGCAGTAACGGTGGATGTGACACTTAGTTTGGTGTCAGGAAAACCTGAGTTCAAATCTTGCTTCAGACGTTCACTTGTTATGTGATCCTGGGCAAATCACTTAACCCTGTGTGCCTCAGTAGAATGAGTTATAAAATTAGCTAGAGAAAGTAATGGCAAACCATTTCAGTATTTCTGACAATACCCAAATGGGGTCACAAAGAGTCAGAGATGACTGAAATAACTTAACAATAGCAACAACATCCATTAAGAAATAAGGGAGTTTTAAACTGCTTTATTTGACATTATGTAATCAACATTGCCTCTTTAAAAACATGGACTTGTGTCTATATTATATAATAAGTATATAAGTAATAGGGAATTCTATAATCAACAACAGGAGAAATTGTTTCACTTATACTATGTACTATTCAATCTTACTAGTTATTTGACAATGGTAACATCAATTAATCTCTTTGAACATCAATTTCCTCAGCTATGAATTGATTTAATAAAGGTCATGACCTTTATTTCATTGGGATCTTGTGAGAATAGTGCTCAGACTCTTATGGCAATAAATGATAAAAACATAGAAGGAAACAAAAAAAACTGGAAACAAGGTCAAGTTGACAAAGTTTTGAAATATGCTTTCTATGTGTCAGACACTGTGTATAAAAACTGGGAAAACAAATACAAGCAAACAAAGGGAATGCCAATCCAGTGGGATTTGGCTGAACAAACTATGGTAGGTGGGGGTTATGGGAAAGTATTGTTTTCTATAAAATCCTGAATCTGAAGGTTTCAGAGAGAGAGAGATCCTTAGTACTTTAAAGTACTTTGCAGATCTTAAAGTGCTATATAAATACTGGCTAATATCATCAGTATTAAAAGTATAATTGA
>WOXC01005868.1:0-80961 GCA_011680675.1 Gymnobelideus leadbeateri | reverse complement strand
ACTATGTGATATGCTCAAGGTCACCCAAATTGTTTTGTTTTGTTTTTTTAAAAAGAGATAGATTTCAAGTACAGGTCTTCTCTCTCCAAGCACCTTTGCCAATCTAACATGCTCTCTGTAGGTATATAGACATATAGTGGGTGATTTGGGGAGTTCTGAAAGGATCAGGTGTCCCCAAAATATCTATCAATGGGGCTTCTATGGTGACTCCCCTACATTAGAGCCATTTCTCTTGGTTAAAAAATTTGTATCCAGAAAGATATTGTTAAAAACAACTAAACTTATTGCTGGGAAGTAAGAACACATTACTAAATAAGCAAACATTATTTATGCATTAATTTGTCAGATAGACTGAAAATGGTACAAGGGATGAATAAATGGAGGACGGTGGGGATGTCAATGGATGGGAAAGTTCAGAACACCATGGGAATGGATGAGAAAGCACATTAGGTGATATAATCTGACGGTAGGTCTTATCAGTAGTAAGAGCAAAGCATGAAGACCCTGGGCTCTGGGAGAAGGGTTCAAAGAATTAAGGAAGGGGCAGCTAGGTAGTACAGTGAATACAGCACCAGTCCTGGAGTCAGAAGAACCTAAGTTCAAATCAGGCCTCAGACACTTGATACTTACTAGCTGTGTGACCTTGGACAAGTCCCTTAATCCCAATTGTCTTGCCTTGCCCCCTCCAAAAAAGAAAAAAAAGGAGATATAAAGATATATTCTGTGCACTTGACTTGTGTTCTCTCAAAAGAACCCACTCCTACTGATTTTAATCACATGGAAATGGCCCTTCCAAACCTTTCCCCTCCCCATTCTCAGTTGATAACTTTATCTCTAACTCTACCAGAGTGTTTATGACCATCAGGAGTAAATATCCACATCTTCATTCCTCTACAACTGGAAATATCTGTCTCTAGAGCCAATGGTCTCAGATACAGAGTTCCCCTGTACTTCTCCAAATCTGTCTCTTCAGTCTGAACTCTAAATACTCTCCTCTCCCAAATTTCTTCTGGGACTTTGTTTTTCCCCAATTATGCCCACTCCCTAATGTCTTTAACTATCTTTAACTATCCGTTGTCTTTTTGTCCCATGTATTGACATATGCACTGGTCTTCCCTGAAAAAAGTAAAAATGTTACTCAACACAAACTCCCTCTCCAGCTCCAACCACTATATTTTTCTCCTCCCCTTTACTTGAAAAAAAATTCAAACAAGTATTCTTTACCTAGTCTCTCTATTTCACATCTACCCATTTGGCCAAGCCCTTGGGGTCAAAAATTTATCGAATTCAATTCTCCCCACATTACTCAACTGAATTTCACTGAGAGCTTATCAATGATCTAATTGACAAATCCAGTGACCTGTTCTCATTTTTTATTCTCCTTGACCTATGCAGTATATGACCCTAATAATCATCTCTCTTCCCTCCCCCAACACATTGACTTCCACAGCACTGTGCTACTCTGGTTTCTCTTACTCTTCTTCCAACTATATCATTTTTCCCAACACTCAAACCTCAGTCCTCTGCTCTGCTCACTCTATATCCTTTTCCTCAATGATTTCATCAATTTCCATAGATTTAACTGTTACTTCATGCAAATGACTGCCAAACCTTTATCTCTATCACTTACATATTTCTGAATTCTATCCCCTCATCTCCAGTCATCTGCTGGGTATTTCCCTAATACGATGCCCCTCCACAAACTCAACATGTCTAACTCTAAATTAATCATCTTTGTCCTGCAGCTGCCCCTCTCTTTTTCCATTAGTGATAATTCATTATAACTTGGAATCTCTGATTGATTTTTTTACTCCTCCCTCTTTATTCGTGGTCCCCGGATTCAGCCAGGCACAATCTTGTGGATTCTTCCTTCAAAGTATTCTTGTAGCTATCCAGTATCTTCCACTCCTAATGCCTTAATTCAGACACTCTAATTAAAGCACTAGTTAACCTCATGCCTGAATTACAGCAATAGGCTCCTGGTCTTCCTGATAACTCCTTTTTCCCTTTCCAAAGAATCCTACACACTATTGATAGATTAATCTTCCTAAAACATAACTTTCATCATCCCCTGAACAAAATAAAAAACAGCAAAACCACTATCTTCCCTCTTCTTATTGTCTACATAATCAAATGCAAACTCCTTGACCTGGCATTACAGATCCCCCACTATCTGGCCTGATTCTACTTTATAGCTTACCTTCCACTATGTTTCTGCATTATCTCTCACCTCTATCCAAAATTAGTCTATTCAGAAACACCATGATACAGAGTCACAGAAATTAAAGCTCAATAGTATGTCAGAGATCATCAAATCCAACATCACTGTGTATATGAGAAAACTGAGTCCCAGAGAGGTTGGTAGTTGCTCAGTGACATATAACTAATAAATTTTTAAAAACAGAGATTTGAACCCAAATTCTCTGATCATTTCTTGCATTTTCCCACCTTCATGCCTTTACTCACAACATTTTATCTGCCTAGAATATCATATCCCCTGTTTTGCCGAGCAAAACTCAGCCTATCTTTCCAGGCCCAGATCAAGCTTCACTCCCTTCTCTAAACACATCAGTCCAAAGTAACCCCTTCATATTCTGATTTCCAATACTGTGTATCTACTGCACCCCACTACTTGCCAAAATTGCTACAGTCAATATGTTATAGTTAGCAAACCCCAGGCCCTACACCACAAAGCCCTGGCAGACATCCCTGAGGTGGGATAGAGGACAGAGAAAGGATATGCCACTATGTCGAGAAAATGTCATGTTCCTCTAATAACAGAAGAAGCTTTTTTTCTTCTCCCAAATTAAGTAAGTTTATCAGTGTTGCATGACTTCAAGAAGTCAGAGGGATTTCATCCTGATCTTGGCATTCAAGACTCTCCACCTAGCTACAGACTGCCTTTGCAAATTTATGACATACTACTCCCATTGTTTCAAAGAAACTAGTTCTGTGATTTCTGATCATCATGACTTTGCTTATGATTTTCCACATTTTTAGAATAGGAAATTTTGCTTAGGATTCTCCTTTAGTATATACCAAAGCAAAGTCCAAATGGGTATGCAATTTAGATATAAAGGCTGAGACTATAAACAAATTAGGGGTGCAAGAAATAGTTTATCTGTCAGATAAATGGAGAATTGAGGAATTTATGACTGAATAAGAGATAGAGAACATTGTAAAATGCAAAATGGATAATTTTGATTACATTAAATTGAAAAGTTTTCACACAAAGTCAATGCAGCCAAGATTAAGAGGTAAGCAGAAAACTGGGAAAGAATTTTTGCAACTAGTGTCTCTAATAAAGGCCTCATTTTTAAAATATATAGAGAACTGAGTCAAATTTATAAGAATATAAGTTATTCCCCAATTGATAAATGGTCAAAGGATAAGAATAGAAGATTTTCAGAGGAAGAAACTAAAGCTATCTGTAGTCACATGAAAAAAATGCTCTAAATCACTATTGATTAGAGAAATGCAAATCAAAACAACCCTGAGGTACAATGTCACACCTATCAGATTGGCTAACATGACAAAACAGGAAAATGATAAATGTTGAAGAAGATGTGGGAAAATTGGAACATTAATTCATTGTTGGTGGAGTTGTGAACTGATCCCAACCATTCTAGGGAGCAATTTTGAACTATGCCCAAAGGGCTATAAAAATGTGCAGACCCTTTGGCCCAGCAATACCACTTCTGGGGCTGTATCCCAAGAGATCATAAAAATGGGGAAAGGGGCCACATGTACAAAAATATTTATATCAGCTCTTTTTGTGGTGTCCAAGAAATGAAAATTGAGGGAATGCCCATCTACTGGGGAATGGCTGAACAAGTTGTGGTATATAAATGTAATGGAATACTATTTTGCTACAAGAAATGATGAATAGGTGAACTTCAAAAAAAAAACCTGGGAAGACTTATATGAACTGATATTGAGTGGAATGAGCAGAATCAGAAGAACATTGTACACAGTAACAGCCACAGTATATGATGACTGACTTTGATAGACTTAGCCCTTCTCAGCAATGGAAGGACCTAGAACAATTCCAAAGGACTCATGATGAAAAATGCCGTCCACATCCAGAAAAAGAAATATGAAGTCTGAATGCATATTGAAAAACTATTTTCTTTTTATCTGTTTTGCTTTGTTTTATGTTTTTCTTTCTCATGGTTACTCCCATTCCTTCTAATTCTTCTATACAATGTGACTAATGTGAAAATGTGTTTAACAGGAATGTACATGTACAGCCTATATCGGATTTCATGCTGTCTTGGGGAGGGGGAGAGAGGGGAAGAAAATTTAAAACTTAATAAAGTTAATTTTGAAAACTAAAATTAAATTTATTTATTTATTTTACAAAAGAATTCTCCTGTTTACCTATGTGGTTCTCCCTTATAATAAAGGTGTGTGTGTGTGTGTGTGTGTGTGTGTGTGTGTGCGCACGCTTCCCTCCCATCATATCACATACCCTGAGAATAACATCCATTCTCTATCTACTTCGGTTGATTACAGAATACATAGTAGAGTTCCTATCATGTAGGGTTTAAATACACAAAAAAATCAAGTAGATTTATGATCCCGTTGATTTGGATGCTCCCTTCACTGATTCAGATCACAGGATACACATGTCTACCCCATCCCATTTGGCTCTTATCAATGCCATTCCATAAATTCATCACTGGAAGTTTATTCCATATATTGAAGAACTTCATCACTTTCTCCTGAAATTGAGTTGAAACCAGTGAAGTAATTGAGCTATCTACCAGTAACAATCTTTGCCCTGGCCACAGGACCATCAGACATTTTCCTGATACTATCCTTTATTTCCATTCTTCTTCAAAGTTCATTTGCTCTGTGTTAGACGTTGATCATACCCACCATTGTCCTGGGGTTATGCTATTGCATCCCATTTTTCACAAACAACAGCACCACTAGAATTTTGTTATTCAAAAGGTATGTTATTCAGGCAGTTTTCGGAGGAAGAAATTAAAGATATCTATAAGCATATGAAGAAGTGCTCTAAATCACTATTGATTAGAGAAATGCAAATCAAAACAATTCTGAGGTACCACATCTCACCAGTCAGATTTGTTAAGATGACAAAACAGGAAAATGACAAATGCTGAGAGGATGTAGGCAAATTGGAACACTAATGCATTGCTGGTGGAGTTGTGAACTGATCCAAACTTTCTGGTGAGCCATCCAGAATTATGCCCAAAGGGCTATAAATAATTTCATACCCTTTGATCCAGCAATACCACTTCTAGGGTTATATCCCAAAGAGATCATAGAAGTGGGAGGAAGACCCATATGTACAAAAATATCTAGAGCAGCTCTTTTTGTGGTGGCAAAGAATTGGAAATTAAGGGGATGCCCATCAATTGGGGAATGGCTGAAAAAGTTGTGGTATATGCATGTAATGGAATACTATTGTGCTATAAGAAATGAGGAGCAGATGGACTTCATATTTACCTGGAGAGGCTTTTATGAACTGATGCTGAGGGAGAAGAGCAGAACCAGGAGAAATCTGTACACAATTACAAACACAACGTATGTCTTATGACCAACTATGACAGACTGGACTCTTCTCAGCAATGCAGTGATATAAGTCAATCCCAAAATACCCATGATGGAGAGAGATGCCTACATCCAGAGAAAGAACTAGAAAGAACGGAGTTTGGATCCAGATTGAAGCACCTGATCTTTTTCTTTTTCTTGTTTGGTTTTGTTTCCTCTTAACCATTTTTCATTCCATCTGATACAATCCATCTTTATAACCTGACTAATGTCTAATGTGAAAGTATTTGCAGATCCTATACTGGATTGTATGCTATCATGGGGGGGAGAGAAAATGTGAAACTAAAGGAATTATGGAATTGAATCTTGTAAACTAACAGTAAACAAACAAATTAATAAAGACCAGAAAAAGATGCTTCTGGAAAAAGCTTGGAGGTCATTAAATGAGTTTGGTCAAAGGGTTATGAACAAAATTCTCTCTCTTGTTTCATCTTTCAAGATCTCTTGAGTCATATTTGTGTATGTAGGGAAGTAAAAAATGGAAGAGAGAAAGGACTAAGCATTTCTATAGTTTTTATCATGTGCCAGGCACATTAAGCGCTAACTACTTTACAAATAGTATCTCATGTGATCCTCACAACAACCCTGCAAGGTAAGGTGCTGTTGTCATCTCCATTTTGCAGTTAAGGAAGCCCAGGCTAACAAACATTAAAGGATTTGCCCAAGGTCACATAGCTAGTAAGTGCCTAAGACCAGATTCAAACTCAGATCTTCCTGATTTGAGGCTCAGAGCTCTATCCAAGGAACCAACCACCTAGCTGCCTCACAAGTAGAAATTACTTCAATTATTTTTGTTGGATTTACTTGATCTGGGAACCCATTTTGCCTTGGGTAGATATTTCCAAACAAGTATAATTAACTCTGCCTCTCTACCCTCCCTCCCCATATTGGAAATGAAGCTCAGATCTTCCATATAATTCAGCACTCTTTACACCCTTCTGATCAGCATCACCACACTGATTATATGTCCAGACTCTCCCCTACCTCACCTCTGTGCCCATGCAGTCACTAGAGGAACTATTCTGTCGCTTGGAGTTAGCCAAAGGGTTATATCCTCTTCCCAAATGTTTCAGCTTCATTTTCTGCATGGTCACCATAATAAAAACCAGAGCAGAGAGGCAGAATAGAACTTCAGTAGCCTATCCCTTTAATCCAGTAATCAGTTAGTCAATTAGTATATAAGTGCTCACTATATGCAAGGTACTGGGCTATGTGCTGGGTATATAAACAAGGGGGGAAACACACAAAAACGTCTTTGCTTCCAAGGAGTTCATAGTCTAATGTGATCATAGCTAGCATTTATATAATGCTTTAAGGTTTGCAAAGCATTTTTCAAATATCATCTCTTTTGATCTTCAAAACAACTCTGGGAGGTAGATGCCAATATTATCCCCATTTTGCTGATGAAGAGATTGAGGAAAACAAGATTTTTTTGAGACTGGATTGAATTCCGTTCCCCCTAGCTCCAAGTCCAATGCTCTATCCGTTGTGTCACCCAATTCAAGATAGGTTTCAATTTAATGTCTGTGGAGGGATGGGTACCTGTCTTACCCTTAAGAATACCCTTAAGAAGATATTCAGGAATGGAGAGATCACACTGAGTTGGTCATCACATAACCATTCAGAATACAACATGTAATGAGAACATTTTCCACCCATTGTAGGAAGTGTGTGAAAAAGGTTAATAAAATCTCTTGGAGGTTTGGCTACCCTTGGTACACCCTAAGAGTTTTCAGAGACAGAAAAATTGCATCCCGTCCTTTTCCAACCTTCTCTACCATGCCCTAGCTCATCAGCATTCTGAACTCTAACCCCAGTTCTGGAATTCCAACCTTAGAAGTACCTTCCACTTTCCTTCTCTCTCTTTCTGTCGGCGCTTTCAGTGGAGGGGCCGCTGTCTCCTCGCCGGCACCATGCCCGCCCTCAGACCCCTCGTGAAGCCTAAGATCGTCAAGAAGAGGACCAAGAAGTTCATCTGCCACCAGTCCGACAGATATGTCAAGATCAAGAGAAACTGGCGTAAACCAAGAGGCATTGACAACAGGGTGCAAAGGCGATTCAAGGGCCAGATCTTGATGCCCAATATTGGTTATGGAAGCAATAAGAAGACAAAACACATGCTGCCAAGTGGATTCAGGAAGTTTTTGGTGCACAATGTCAAAGAGCTAGAAGTACTCCTGATGTGCAACAAATCATACTGTGCTGAGATTGCTCACAATGTTTCCTCTAAGAATTGGAAAGTGATTGTTGAGAGAGCAGCTCAGCTAGCCATCAAGATCACCAATCCAAACGCTAGACTGAGGAGTGAAGAAAATGAGTAAAAAGCTTTGCACATTTTTATTTGTGTTAAATAAACCGGTAAACTACTAAAAAAAAAAAAGAAGAAGTACCTTCCAAGATGCATCTCCCCTAATTAGAAGCCTCCTCCAGAACATTTGTTTAAAGAGGACACCCCAGACAGTCATGTCCTATTCCTCCCCAAAGTGCATTTTAGACTTTGTTCTCTATCACACTCCCATTCAGGGCACCTTGTCACTCTTCCCCTTTTCCGTTTCCTTTTATATGTTGTCTTTCCTTGTTAGAATACAAGCTCCTTCAGAATAAGGACTATCCTTTGTGCTTGAATTTGTATTCTAGGATTTAACACAACATCTGGCACATAGTAGGCACACAATAATGTTTTTGACTAATCGATAGCCACTATTTAGCATGATGCCTGGCACATGACAAAGCTTAATAAATGATTGTTGACTTTGGACTGAATAGGCAAACCCTCTTTAGGGAAAGCAACTGGGGCATTTCAGGTCATAATGAGTGGAGATGTTACTTTTAAACAGTGCTCTAAGTGGAAATAATGCAAGCATTTCCTGATACCATCTTTGCCCCAGCAATACAGCAATCCTTTACCAGCAGCCACAAGGAGTTCGTCCTCTCCTGGAAGAAAGATTCATTTTTTCCCACACAAATGCTTTCCCATTAACAGTATACAGTCTCTGGGGAACAAAAATTGCAAGTGACCCAAAGGGCAATGTAGAAATGGTAAATGGGCCCAACCAGATTTGTTTCAAATTTTTAGTGATGACCAATCTTCAACAAGTAGCAGAAGAAATTTCATTGAGGAAATGTATTTTTGAAAATGGAGAACACACAGTTATCATTCCCAACTATATAGAATAATTTTTGAGCAGATTCTCTGTAATGACCATCTGGCCAAAGACAACAGCTTTCTTGATTAAATTGTCTTCTGAATAAGACTACTTTCCAACGTATACCTAATTATTTTGTCCTAGTATATAAATGTGTGAGTGTATGTTTGTATATCTGTGTGTGTATCTAAAATAGGTTTCTTAACCTTTTTTATGTCATGGATACCTTTGTCCGTCTGATAAATGCAATGAAACCCTTTTATGTTAAATGCATGAAATAAAATATATGATTATGAAAGAAACCTATTGGATTAAATATCTGTGTATATGCATGTATGCATATGGATGTGCATATATACATATACACATATATAATTAAAAATTAAAAAATTAAATTTGTGGTCTTTAGATTAAGAACCCCTGGTCTAGATAGTTAATAGTGTGTCATCTTTCTAATAGTTGAGATATCAAATATTGAAGTCACCATGTCGATACAGAAGAGTATTTGGGAGTCCCTTGGGAAGAGGAAGAGAGGATGGGAGAATTAAAAGCAAAAAGAACAAACTCAGCAAATCCGAGGAAATAAATACTATGCTGTTTTTTGTTCTTTTTTTTTCCAAAAGAGCAGTTTGTCTTTAGCCATTCATTTCTGGACCCAGTAAATTAAAAACAAAACAAATATCTTTAGCCATTCATTTCTGGACCCAGTAAATTAAAAACAAAACAAAACTATGCAAAACTAGGCATTAAGTTGTGATTTATTAATCTACACTAAAACTTCATACTCTGAGTTTTAATGTTCTGCTTACACATACAGAGGCATCTATCCCACTAACCATGCCGCTGGCAGCAGTAATAAACTGAAACCACACTGGAGCACAAACATGATCCTAGCTGAGAATGAAGTTTTTAGATGAGTCCACATTTCAAAGGTAACATATTGGAAGATGCTTTTCCAAGCACCTTGGAAAACCTACCAAGCAGATCACAGGGGGATTTTCCTTCCTCTCCCCTACACATTTTGTTTACTTCCAGAGCAGGTGTTTTATTACCATCGGGGGTCCTGACGCAATCTTATCACAGAGAAACAAATAAGAGCAATCACACAGTCAATTCTTGGGAAAGAGAGCTTTTCCTTTCTCCAAATGACTATCTGGCAGCCTAAAAGAACATGTTTAGCTGGTTGTTTTATACTTTTCCTCCAAATAATCATACCACTCAGGAAGCTGGTAGAGGTAGTGGCACATCACAGGAAGTGCAATCTTTACATAAAGGGGCTTCTATATCTTTGTCTCTTTGATAATTCTAGAAGTAGACTGACACATCACCATATGCAGAGCATATCATGTGTCATCAGCCCGACTGATATTACTGGTTGGGGGCAGGGAGGGTGTGGAAACTACACAGTTATGAAGCTGTTTATTCCTTTGGATTTGGACTGACCAAGTATTCTTTTATATACAGAATGATGAGGTAGAGAGAGTTCTTTCCCCATGGCATGGTGCCCTTTAAGTATTTAGCTGAGGACTCATTTGTTTTCAAACTTCTCCAGTGCAGAGGTTTCTGAGTGCCTGGGCATTTTCCAATGCTGACAGTTTCACTGAAAATAAATAAATAAGGCGAAATACCTGGAAAATTTATAAGTTCAATACTTGGCAAATTGATAGACTCTTAATTCTCTGTTTTTAATTGATAAACTTGGCTTGTATAAAACTTCACTCTTCATCTCCTGTTCTTCACTCTCCTTTCCTCATTCCCCAACCTTTCCCACAGACAAATAACAGAAGTCTTTGGTACGGAATCTATAATTTTTTTTTTTTTTTATATTTCACAATAATGAGGAATCATATTGAGGTACATTTTTTTCTCCTTGCTAATGAGCTGCCTGCACTGTAAACATTCTTGGAAAAGAGGGGTTGGAAAAAAATATATATATATATAACAAATGTGTTTTGAGAATGAAAATTGTCCAAATGCCTCATGAGGGGTTCAGGCTGGCAATGGCAAAAGACACAGACCGATTATTTATTTATTTATCCTGCCTCCAGCAATTTTTAGCTTACCATATATCTTTTTCATGTGAATGTGATTTTTTTATCCAACAAAAATGTTAATGAGAAGATTGAACACAATTAACTAAAATAAAAGAACCCCCAAATTACAGTTTAGGCTATTCCATGAAGATTAGGAAGAGGGTGGTCCTGGGGGGAGGGGGCTCTTTCTGAAGAAACATTGCTCCAGGAAAATTCCTTTCTCTAACTATGATGCATCGGTTCTCCTCTGCATTGTGAACCTCCTGAAAATAGAAACTTTATGTTTAATTGATTTATTTGTAATGAATCTGGCTCAGGGTAAAGACTCTTTGAAGCTGATTGATTACTGCAACAAGCTTAAGATTTCATACCACAACAAACCTTTTTGTACTAATAAACAGTGGGACAATAAAGCTCTGGGGCATGGTGTTTCCCTTCACATTAAAGTGAGGATTTGCAACTTAAGTATGTGAGGGACATAGTTTATGTGCTCCCAAGAAGCAGACATAATGAACTATTTCTTTTAATGGCAGATTATCCCTGTTTCTATTTCCTGGAGTGAAGACCTCGCAAATTGATGTATCTGTCCTCTGAGGTTTTCAGAGAGGCATTATGGCATTTTAAAATATTAATATGAGAGTACATTTAGCTGAAAGTAGCTAGTCTGGGAGTCTCTTGTGGCTGCAATGCAGGTCACCAGAGACCTCCTGTCTCTCAAGGCAAATGATTTACTCTAAGTGTATCATTAAGATATACTTTGGGGGAATTTATGATGGTGCTTTTTCACCAAGTTATACCTTTTCCATAAAAATTTAAGTATTTTATGCTATTTTCCCCTTGCTCCTGATTCCTTAAAAACCTGGTCAGTGTCATGGGCAAATTGTAAGTGCCACCCTTCCACTCCCACTGTAGGTTCAGGCTGAACACTGATTAACTAGGACTGGATGTCACATCTTGTTATAACTTTGGAGAGCAAAAGATACCTAAGAGAATTGAAAAGAACAGCATTATTCCTCCAATGGAAAAAGGAAATCAGGTCCATAGATGCCAAAGACTCCATCCCAAAATCTGCTGGTGACAATTAATTTAATAATTAATCCACATTCCTCTTTTTTTCAAGTTCCGTTGTCAATGACAGATGACTTATTAGGTTAGCCTCAGACTTTTAAGATTCCCAGTCAACACAGTGTTTGACTAAGTATATCTGAGATAGAAATAGAAAATGAATCATTGTGGAAACAAAGTATATTGTCTCATTGGCCTATATATTCATCTTTGGCAATGAAACTTCTTACCAAAATTAACCTTTATTTACTAAGGGATATGATGAGATCTGTCTGGCCACACAATATAAATTATGAGAAATTGAGCCAAGTCTGTCAGTGTCACTCATAAATGTCTTTGTTTCAGTTATCTGGACATTTCAGGTCAAAACAGAATTTGGCAGTCCAAATTCTTCAAATAATTTCCACAATCTTACACTTCAGTTTGTGGTTGTGAAAATACAATGTCAGGGTAAAACATAACTTCTTTCTAAACTTTTCTTCTCCAGTCATTCTTCATCCAGTCATTATGACTGGCTAAAACATAAAATCAAATATTATGGAGTTTATCTGAAGGAAAAGATAACCTACTTTATTAACCTCAATGCTATCATTATTTTTTTAACATGACACCAAAAGAAAGTGAAAACTTTTAGATTTATAATCTTAGGCCTTGACTTCCATCGGACTAAAGGCTTGCACCAACACTTCAAAAGATCCATGATTTGATCATTGTGGTTGGTCTACACTAATATAAATAACCCTCCAAACCTTAGTAGATTGTATTATAGTCTTAGTGGCCAAAAATAATAATTTCCTGATGGCCTTCTTGCTAACATCTAAACTTAGCAGTTGGTCCTTAAATTATACACATAAAGTCCATCACAGGCCTCATAAATGAAGCCTTTCTAGCTGACTAAGACCTGGCAAAGATGACTGACACATATGGCATTTGAAAGCTCAGGGTCATCTCAACACCACAGTAGTACTTTAATTGTGTCTAATTCTGATGCCTTACTGTGATGTAGAGATTGCATATTTATTTAGAATGATAACCCAGGAACAACTAGGATAGACTTAATATAAGCGAGAGCAACTTGTATCATCTAAAATCTTGAACCTGTGATGGAATACTAATGTGCTACAAGAAATGATGAGCAGGTTGATTTTAGAAAAACATGCAAAGACTTGAATGAAATAATGAAGAGTGAAATGAGCGGAACCAAGAGAACACTGTATATAGTGACAGTAATATTGTTCAAAGAACAACTGCGAATGACTAAGTTATTCTGAGTATTATAAATATTCAGATCAACTACAAAGGACCTATGAAGGAAGATGCTATCTACTTCCAAAGAAAGAACTAATAAATAGAAGTATGCATAACATGTTTTTTCATACATGCATGTATGTATGAATGAAATGGTGGCTTTCTCTAGTGCAAGGTGAGGAGGGAGACAGTTCAGAACTTAAAATGTACCAAAAAATAAATTAAATTAAAATTTTACAATAAAATTTTGAACCTGAATTTATAGTTAATTATTAAATTGGTATTTGTGATTGCTGTATGTGAAAAGTAGAAAACTTTGATACCAAGCAACACAAACTGCCAGATCACTAGGAAGCATAGCAGAGAACCACAACCCAAAATTATTTTCTTGTCTTATGTTGCTGCATAACAGTAGCTCACATGCCTTTACTATATGTGCCCCCTTGTCAGAAAGAAAGCTCTTTGAGGGCAGAGACTATTTTTTTTTTTTTGCTTTCTGAAGGGAGGCAGAGCAATTGGAGTGAAGTGACTTGCCCAAGGTCACACGGCTAGTAAGTGTTAAGTGTCTGAGGCTGGATTTGAACTCAGGTCCTCCTGACTCCAGGGCTGGTGCTCTATTCACTGCACCACCTAGCCACCCCGGGGAAGAAACTATTTTGTTATTATTTTTTTGTATTCTCAGGTCTAATGCAGTATAAGTAAATAGTAGGTACTTAATAAATGCCTGTTGATTGATTGATTGTTTTGCAACTTCCAAAAGGTTTTCCCTACAACTAGCCTGAGAAATTGATATAGAGGCATTTATCATCATCTATTTTGTCATCCATTTTCATATGACAAATCTCAGGTTCAAGTGACTTGCCCATGGTCACACAGCAAGATAAGTAGCAGTGATATTAGCAAAGCCAGGCCTGGAACCCAAGTCTCCTGACTCCAGGTTCAGAGGTCCTTTTCTGACGACAAGTTACCCATCTACTACTAGAGTTCTATTCCCTTGCTTTTAAATTCAACAATTCATTTTAATAATAATACTAATCATTTGGAAAATAATCCTCCTAACTTGCTTAATAAGTTATGTATCTGTTTATTCTATGCTCCTAAGACATGATACAAGATTAAGGAAAATAGGAATAAGGAAACAAATTCTTATTAAGTTTTCAAAACTATATTAACAAATATTCATTGGCCCTGATAATATGAAAAAGTTGCTAGATCTCTAAAGTTTATACAATGTCACAGAGAAAAAAAATGGGAAAAAATTGCTCAAAGACCTAGTTGTATTAAATGTTAAGTAATGTTGTTAGGACCCATTTCCATATCCCTAGGAGGAAGGGTCAAACTCTTTTCCCTTGTTTAAGCATCACATCACTAGGATAGTTCCATATCTTTTACTTGGGCTTCTGAACAAAGGTTGGCACAGGTGGGAGTGGTGAAGAAAACTCACTAAAGGTGATAACTGAACTGCATGGAATCTTGGGAATACAGAGAAACCTCTGTTTCCCATAGATCAGACTACACACTAATAGTACAAACTACAGAAAACTTACATTTTTGTAACAATAAGAAGAAGAAAGCATGTTCTTTATTACTTAAATTTTATTGCTTTCTGTCTAGACCAGATCCAACTAATACTATATGGACAAAAGATGATATTTATATGTCAATTCTCATTCAGGGAGCATATAGAGATGTGCAGACATTACCTCATTTGAACTTTCACAACATGTCTGTGAGGTAGAACAGTGACAAGCATTAGTAATGTTAATCATAATAATAATACCAATATTTATAAAGCAATGTTCCCTGTGAATCTCAGGGCACTTGGCATGAGCATATACCTGGATTTCTCACAAAAATATCGGTGATATTTTTAGAGGGTAGCTGTCATTAACTTCATATTGGGCAAGTTATTTAGTACATTTTTCCTTCTTTGACCCTCTTGAATTCTTTTTTTTCTGAATAATCAATGGAAAAATGTAGCCAACTTAATTTATGATAGGTGAAAATGAGAGTGGTTTTCATTGGCAGATAGATGGTATAGTGGATAGAGCAGTGGGCTTGGCATCAGGAAGACCTCATTTAACATCTTGCCTCACATACTTACTAGCTCTGGGGCCCTCAGCAAGTCACTGAAACTCTTTTTGATTCCGTTTCCTCCCCTATAAAATGGGAATAAAAATAATAGAACATACCTCTCAGTGTTGTCATGAGATTCAAATAAGATAATATTTGTAAAGCAAATTAGCACAGAATCTGGTGTGGTAGGTATTATATAAATGTTACCTTTTATTATTCATATTTATATTGCCTGACATCTTCTTCTTCTCTCAGATAAATCAATACCAGCCATATAATGCACAAAAACTTTCTAAATGCTAATGATAATCATTGATTTTTTTAAACACAATTCAGAAAGAACTTTTGTAATACTATCTCGTTTGAACTCCATAGGAATCCTATAAATTGGACACAACAGGGTGCAACAGGTACAAATAACTCCATCTTTCCCATGAAAAATGGAAGCTCAGAAAATTTAGTATTTGGATGCCACAGGAAGATGTATGCAACAGAAAGGACATGACATTCAGTCAGAGGAACTGGATTTGACTCATGGTATGTATGACCTTGGGAAATATAGTTAACTTCTCTGAATTTCATCCAGTTTGTTCATCTTTAAAATTAAGAGTTTAGATTCAATGGCAATAATATTTTAGCCTTTAATACTACTACTACTACTACTGATAATAATAATAAATTATAATGAAATAACATTTTATAAAACATTATATATGTATGTGTGTATATATGTGTGTGCATAGATATGTGTGTATGTATGTGTGTATGTGTATGTGTATATGTATGTGTATGTGTATATGTATGTGTATGTGTATATGTATATGTATGTGTATGTGCATGTCAAGCACTGTACTAAGTACTTGGTAATTAATATCTCTATGAGCTCTAAAGTCCCTTCCAGCTCTAAACTCACTGTTCCATGTTTTGATTAAAGCCAACTAACTAGTAAATGACAGGATCCAGAGTAGAATTCAGTAGCATGAATTCCTAGTCCAATGTTCTTTCCTTTCAAAATGGTGTCTCAATAGGTGGAACAATTTGAATGAGTGACTATTCTGCTAGGGAGTAATTTACCCACTTGGAGGTTATATAAATATTACAACCCAAAGCTTCTTCATATGAATCAGCAGTGGAACAGTGACTATCTGCTCACTTTATTATCTTATGACTCAGGCCCTCATAATCTGAACTGAACTATATCTTTAAAAATTAATATTAAGTACTTTTTGCAAAATGACACCTATGATTTTGGATATGGAGAACACAGAAATTTGTTTTGCTTGACTATACATTTTTGTTGCAGGGGTTTTGCTTTTCTTTCCTTTGAGGGGAGAAAAGTTGATATGGGAGAGAGAGAGAAGGTGAATTTTTCCTGATTGAAAAATATGTACAGTTTTTTAAAAGAAAATTAATATTAGACATTTTAAAAGATCATTTTGCTCCTATTGTCAATGACCAGATTGCCTAACCATTTTTTCTCCATACATCTATTGATATATTGTTCTAATAGAAGGATTCAGAACACAATTTGTTTGGTTTTGAATGTCACAACCTACTGAAACCAAGCCTAGGTTCATTCATGAAATTATCAGGGTTCCAGATCCTTGAGGGGAAATTTGGGAGACATTTACTTATAACTACTGATCATGAATGATAATGGTTCTCAGAGTATCTAGAGCAGTGATGGTGAACCTGAGGCCTCAAGACCACATGTGGCCCACTAGGTCCTCAAGTGCAGCCCTTTGACTAAATCCAAACTTCACAGAACAAATCCCCTTAAATAAAAGGATTTGTTCTGTAAACCTTGGACTCAATCAAAAGGTCATACCAAAGGACTTAGAAGGCCACATGTGGTCTCGAGGTCCCAGGTTCCCCACCCCTTATGAATTTTAACTAACACCCAACAAAACCTGGTGATTTTGATGACTTTCCCTCTCTGATTACTTTTTGAAATTCGCTGTTAAAATTAAATGATGAACAAGGAAATTGTATAAATAATTTGAGAAGTTTGAGAAGGTCACTTTCATAGGTTCATCTTGTCCCAAGACCAAAGGGATGAATCCTGGCTAGGATGTGAAATTCTTTCTGCTATGTCCTCCCATAGTAGTGAGAAAAAAAAGACTTATTATTACCCTTAATCAAAGTTATAACAAATGTAGAACAAATAAGATTTTCTTTAAGGGCATCTACATGAGGAAAGGATTGAAGATTCCCTGTCATGGCCACAGTCTCCCTGACTAAAGGTCCTCTAAAGGCCATGGGAGGAGAGGGACAAAACATAGGTCTTTTTGGTAGCCTAAAGATATAAATTTTCTCGGAATAATAATGTATATGTATATAACAAAAGGTAGTATGGTATAGTTACCTCAAAGTCAAGAAGACAGATTCAGTTCTTATATTTGGCACATACTAGCTGTGTGACTCTGGGCCAGACAATAACCCCTCAAAACCCATTTGAAGAAGATACATAGGTATAGATATAGATATAGATGATATAGAGATAGATAGATAGATAGATAGATAGATAGATAGATAGATATAGATCTATAGTTATAGAAGTTCCTCACAAGAAGTTCTCTACACTAATAAATCACAGGTCCAATACAAAATATATATAATACATATGTGTGTATATATGTATATATATATTTTATATTTAACACTGGATAGTTCACAAAGTGCTTTCATATTCAACATCTTATTGAATCTTCATATTGGGGGCATTTTACTATAGAGGCTTTGTAGAGTTAGCTAGTCTTGGAGTGAGAAAGATCTGAAGTGAGAAGGATCTGAATCCAAATCCCATCTCTGACACTGATTTAAAGACCATCTCAGGGCTCCAAGGAACTCTCTGAGACTACAGGTTACAGAAAAGTTGGTAATCTGCATCAGTTCTTATGCCAACAAAATCTCAAGTCTGGCCTGAAAATCAGTATTAACATCACTCCTGCTTTACAAATAAAGAAAATAAGGTCAAGAATAATTGGGTATTGGTTGCCCTAAACTACATGGCTACCAAATGGCAGTCACCATTTAAGCTTGGGTCCATTTCCTTTCTTCTCTATTTTACCATCTCTCTGATTAATGTTACCTTCCAAAAGGTGAGAATTCACTATTCTCAACCTTCTTGACTTTTATTCATATGTTCTAGCTTTCCAGTAATTCTGTAACTTTATAGATATGCTAAATTATAAGTAGAATTCATATTTTCTTTTCTAAAGCATTCAACATGAGAAGGAAAATTCCACATATTTTTGACAAAGGACTTAGAATTTGACATGTTTGCAGTACTTTGTAGTACTGTGCCCACTAATATTTTTAGAGGTTTATCAACTTGTCACTTCCAGTTCAAACATTTCCTGTGTTCTTGACCAGAAGTATACATGAGCTATATCTCTCTTCCAATCCTTTAAACACGTTTTTTTAAGAAATTATTATAATCATTGTTAGTTAATGGAGTTTTGTGAATTATACCTGAACTTACTGGAATTATATTGTTAAACAAGAATGATTTAAGATAATATCAAATCAAATGACATAAATGGTGTATTGAATTGATGGATTTCTTACTGGGCCTTTATACCTAATAGCTACTTTGTGTATAGACCAGCTGAGAAGAGAATAAGTCATCTTTAGCAGATGCTGGGCAAAGGGCTCAGGTAAATGAGGTTGGTCAGTTTCCCTTTGGCTCTGAGTGAGCTAAATTAACATTATCTTCATGAGAAAGGCCTGGGTACATCTTTCTGTCATCTTAGCTTTCAAGAGAAGGCCAAAGACAAATGAGTAAGTGGACTAAAATATCTTCTCCATTCACAAGGAGGGAGTGACAAGGGATGGGGGTGGAAAAGATTTGCTCAGGTCAAAGTTGAGCTGACATCAAGAGCCTATTAATAAATCTAGCAATTTGGAGAAGTATTTCTTTGATTGGACTTCAACCAGACACTAATTGTAGGATCAGCCTATGACAGATGAGGAGTCTCAGGAATACCATGTATCCAGAGAGTATAGCTAGAGGACAGGGTGATGATATCACAGTGTGCCAATAATGTATTCAGGAAATACTTTAAAATATATATTTCCATAAACTTGTAGTACCATTTTCCCACTCTGAGGCCAGGAGCATAACCCTTGGAGGGCACTGTAATTGGGTCAATTTTGCTGTTTATTGTAACAAATGGATCAGGCTGCATTAGCATAGGGGGAAATGTATAAATATTGATTTGATAACCTAGAGTATAGCATAGAGCACCAACCCTTCTAACCCTTTTAAAGAAACCCAGGCATAAATAAAGCCTACACTTCCCCCCACCACTACCACCACCATACTTTTTTTTTTGGTTAGGAAAACAATTAATACATAATTCATCCATAAAATATTTTCATCATGATCTTTAGCGATTGTTCCTTGAGTGCCCTCAGCCAACCAACACAGCAGTGCATAGACTTCATTTCACCACCTACCTAAAAGGCTGTAGTGTGACATATACTGCAACAGGGTTTTATTTATGGTGCACTCTATAGAGGCAACTTTTAATAGTTCCACACAAGCTGAGTGCTAAAGGATGCAGCTGACAAAT
The DNA here is from genome assembly GCA_011680675.1 of Gymnobelideus leadbeateri. Lineage (NCBI taxonomy): Eukaryota > Metazoa > Chordata > Mammalia > Diprotodontia > Petauridae > Gymnobelideus > Gymnobelideus leadbeateri. The sequence continues at coordinate 61,236 of WOXC01005868.1, read as the reverse complement.
GTTTGTATTATTCTAACCATGACGAAAACAAAAATCAATAAATGGGCTTTTGGAATCAGGAAAAATAGAGACAGGCCATCCTAGGTCACGTCTCTTTCATTTATTCCATATCTTCCTGTACACAGATCAGACTGAGAATATTGATGGCCTACAGCTGTACAAAATTACTGACTTTTTTCATTAAGTCAACTTTGTTTAAGTGGGATGCTGATTAAATAAGGCACTGCAGAGTGTTCATAATAATAACACTTCAGATGGTATTTAAGATTATACAGATGTCATTTGCAAAGTTTAATTTCTCACTTTTGTGAGATCTGCAACTAACTGTAAATTATTCCTGGGGTCACCTGGTGGAAAATTTACCATCTATCTAGAGCCTAGAGTGACTCTCTAGACCTCCAGGTGGAACACTGCCTGCCCACTACCTTCAAAGAGCAACTAAGGGATATAGACGCATACTAAGGCAAGTCCAGAGATCTCTTAGAAAGGACCATAAATAGGAATTTTTGTACCTAAGGCAATCATACTGAAAGTTGCCCTCAAATTAACTATTGAAAACAAACAAACAAACAAAATTGAAGGGAGGTGAGGAAAGACCTCTGGGGAAGACCTCAGGACATTGACTCTTGTGGACAGAGACTGTAAGACATACTGGAGATAAGGAGCAAGATAGGTATAAGCATAAAAGAAATTTACCTGTGGTGTGGCTGTTTGGAAGAGAGAATGAATTATCTTGTAGCTTCTTTGGCCAGTTATTATCATCAACTTGGTACCAGTTAAGTTTCTCAATTTTGACACAATAGAGAAAAGCATCATGTGTGGTACAGGTCTGAGTCTTTATTAAGGTAGGTTATTTGGGTTTCTCTGAACAATTTCAAATTTAAAAAAGAAATTCCATTCCTGGAATGAAAAATAAATCAAATATATAGATTTAGATATCCTACCACGATTAAAAGTAAGTGTGAGAATTTGTTGATGAAGTTGAAATGACTATGACCTTGGCATGGGTGGGGGGAGGAATGGGGAAAGGGGAAAGGAGTGGGAAGGAGAAATGACCACTTCTTCTGAGAGTTTGTGCTAGAAAAATAGGAGAATCTCTGCATCATCAGACAGGCATAATAGATTCGGAGATTTCAAGTTGTTCAGAGAAAGCATGAGTACAACCCCTGGTGTAAAATACCACTGGAAAGGTTTTCTACCCAAGAGGAGTAGAAAATTCTCATGAAATAAATCCTAAAGACAAATCTAATGCTGATAAGGAAGGAGAGCAGAAGTTGTCCAAAGAGATTAACGTGTATACACAAGCTGCTTATGAATTCTATTTCTGATGCTTACCAACTGTATGATTGTAAGGAAGTCACTTCACATGCTTGGGCCTGAACAACAATAAGAAAATAAAGGAAAGAGAATTTGGAGAGGGAAAATTCAGGAGGGCTTGAAAGGAGACAAAGAAGGGCTGGTGGTGAAATAGGATCGTGCTGAAGGACTAAACTTAAAAAGGTGGGGATTAGAAAAATGTTACATGAAGTAATACAGCAAAGGTATCTGAGGGAAAGGAGAAGGAAAAGGGGAACAGAAGCTAGAGAATGGTTCCAAAATGACTAACTGAGGAAAAGGGATTTCAGAAATGAAAATGTGGGGGAAGGGAGTGGAAAAAGAGTTGGTAAGACAACTATGCAAGACCATGTAAGAGATTAGCAAAACAAGGTGGGGGGAGATGAGAGGGTCAAGCTGTTAACAAGGTTTGGAGAGTGACTCTAGAGTGGGAAACCTCTCATAGCAGTTCTCCAGGGGTGTCATTAGCAAAAACAACAAAAGACTTCAAAGTTCGCTTCCAGCAAGTATGGAAAGCAAGGGGACTTTTACAGTGACTTGAACAGGACTCTGCTGTCTGTATGTCGGTCACAGTCAAGCGACTGTTATAAGTGCTCATCTCCCACATTGAAGAAGAGGAAAAGGCTTGAAAAATAACTTCCCACTTTCTGTGTTATCAGGATAAATGAATCATTCCTTTTAAAAAATGGAAGAAAGGTTTGATGTAAAAGCAAAGAAGAAAAAAGATGTACGAGGGCAGAAGGAAAGTCTGTTCTGTCTGGAGGCTGGAATGTAGAAGAATGCGACACAGAAGAAGGGAGAAATGGAAAACTGAACATTTGGGGCTCTGAATCATGGATGAGGCTCTTCCCAAGAGAGAAGGAGCTCGGGACAAAGTAGCTGCTTGTCTTCTGAGCCCTAGGGATGCCTGATGATGTAGAACCATAGGTGCTGTCAGGTGAGAGCTCCTTTAGGACAGGACAGAGGGAAAAAAGAAGTTGAGGGGTAGTTGATGACTTCTTGCTAAGGATTACTGAAGCAAATTTTTTTTCATGTGATAATAGCCACAGAGGCCGGCTGTCTTCCTAGATCACATGTCCAGAGCATGAGCCTCCAACATCTGTCTACTACCCACTTCCACTGATTTATGTGGGCACAAATGATATTGCCAAAAGAATCTATATTCCTAAATTCAGGAAACTAAAGACGTTAAGGCTACAGGCGGTGTTTCTATCACTGCTGCTGATTTAAGGAACGGACATCAGAAATGGAAGTCATATTTAGGAATTTTAAAATCTGACCGAGGAAATGGTATCTAAAAATGGTATTTAGACTTCTGGCCTATGAATTAAAGTTTATTTTAAGGATTCTGTCGAGGGAAGGATTGTACTGAGCAAGGGAAACAAAGAATGTATTCACCCACATAGTCTTGCAGAGCTAATTAAAAGAGCTTTAAACTGAAAAGAAAAGGAGGGAAGAGAGAAACTGCCTATGTAATCCACTAAACAAGATCCTGGCTTAAAAGAGGAAGAATAACAGTAGAGATAGTTAAAATCTATGGCTTTAAATATCTATTTTAAAAAAAAGTACAGTGTGGGTAACAAGCAAAGTGAACTAGAGATTTTAAAGCAAGGAGGTAAATTTGACCTTTTCAGTATCACTGAGATTTGACAGGATATCATTTTGAAAGTATATACTTTTTTTTTTCCTAAAGGAAGAGGTTAGGTAAAAAGGAAGGTGAAATTGGCAAAACATTATGTATTAAGAAGATTTACTATAATTGTTCCATGTCAAAAGAAGATAATTTGTTGAAAATAAATACAAATTACAAGGTAGCCAGTAAGTCTAATATAGGATGGTAACTCAAAATTATTTTACCAGAGGTAAAAACAAGAAAAAGAGGTAGAGAGTATCATTACAAGTTAAGAAGATCTAGTGAGAGTAACCATATCTTTGGGTGACAGTCCAGGTCATGCTAACCTAATCTTTCTTTTTTTTAAAAGGTCACTAAATTGGTAAGTCAGGTGAGATAATAAATGTAAAGTAATTTATAAGCCTTAATGTATTATCTAAATGCTAAAATTTTTATTATTATAGCAGAAAATGCTGTTTATGAATGAAGCAAACAAGGATTTATTAAGTGCATGCTGGGTACAGATATAGTTTCACTAGATTTTAGCAAAGAATTTTTGGATCTCTTTCATCATACTTGGGGGAGGAGGAATGGAAAAATCAGGGCTGGAAATATATACAAGTTATGTGGATATAAAACTGAATTAATGATTATACCCAAAGTATAGATTTTAGTAGTCTGATTTCAAAATTAAAGGCAGTATCTGGTAAAGTTCCCCAAGAAACTACACTTGGCCCTGTACTGTTTAACGGTTTTCCTCAAAAACTTGCATGGAAGTATAGATGTCAGGCATGTCTGAAAGAGCCTAGCATGTGGGGAGAAAAAAAAGATTCCAAGCTTGAGCAACAAATTCCCCAACCTTCTTAATGTTCAGATCCCTGAAAGAAATTATGAAAGCCATTGAAACATAGGACTCTATCACTCAGGTTATATCCACTACCCAAAGCCCACAAGAAGTCAATAAAACATCTTAATAAAGTTATTTTAATACAATATAAAAATCAAGCTATAGTCATAACCAGTCATTTTCCAGGAAGGGGAGCAAGGGGGAGAAGAGAAAGGGCACTGAGGAATATGATGGAGTACCACGTAATTTGGAGAATAAGTTACATTCATAATTAAAGTTGATATGAAGATTGACTTCCTGATATATTGGACATTTACCCAGATTTTGTTACAAAATTCTTCATTCATCTCAATCTCATGGTAACATAGTGTGTGAGTTTTAAAAGATTCTGGTCCCCTATCATTTATTTGTCCAAATGAGAATCCTAATACAAGAGACTTTTGAATCATTACATTGTTATGTGGTTTGCATCACTTAAAATGCACGTTAGTATTCTTTATAAATGCAGCTAGGTAGCACAGTGGCTAGAGCATTCGGCCTAGAATCAAAAAGACTGATCTTTGTGAGCTCAAATCGGGCCACAGATACTTAGTAGCCGTGTAACACTGGACAAATCATTTAACTCTGTTTTCCTCAGTTGTTTTTTTTTTTTTAGTTGGTTGGTTGTTTTTTATTTATAAAATGACCTAGAGAAGGAAATGGAAAACTGCTCCAGTATCTTTGCTACGAAAATGCCAAATTGGGTCACAAAGACTCAGACAAAACTGAAACAACTGATCAAAAGAACAATATTCTTTATAAAAGTAAGACATTTCATATAGTCTTATCTCTTAGAAACACTTTGCCCTTCAAATTCTTCCCTAGGCCCTCTCAGTGTAAATCTGATGAAACAGTTATTTACACAATAAAAATAATACAAACAGAAGAATGGGTTGAATTAGCAAGAAGGGGGAAAAGGACTAATCAGTTTTCCATTTTGAACAAGTCCTTCCATACAGACATTGTAACAGCTCGGGAACAAAACCTGTTGTATAGAATTAAATTATAAATTGATTTAAAAACACAACAAAAATAGAAACTTAATCATAATGAAACAACTTCAATGATATCTTTCCATTCTTCCAGGTGCCCAATAAATAAATTATTTTCAACATTTCCTTATAACAAAAAAATAATTTTATTCCAGCTTAAGCTATACTTTGTGTCTACATATGTATATACACATATATACCCCCCTATTTTTAACCAAATCTTCCTTACCACCAACCTTTCTTCCCACAAGAATCAGTGGTCCAGGTTCTTTGCTGCTGTTTTAAACCTTATCTCAATTATAGCCAAAGAGATGGAAAGGATCTTAGAGGTCAAATAATTCAAGTGTTCATTTTATAAACAAGGAAACTGAGGCCCAAGGAGATTAACTAGCTTGCCTAAAGGTCCTGTGTAGTCATGGTAGAACCAGGATTTGGGGGAAAGGGTCTTGCAGAGGTATTTAATGATACTGATGCTGAAAAAAAAAGAAAATCATTGAAGTATTTTTAAAATATGCACAAAAGATCAGAAGGGAGCTCAGAGAGAAAAGCACACAGACAAGACAGCTTGGACATTTACATTTTTTAAATTTACTATTAAAAATGTAATTGAGATTTGTGGTCTCATATACAGTCCTATTTTACTATTCTTTGTACATGGGAAGGTTCTTGTTTGTTGGTGTTTGTCATGTTAACAATAACAATTTAAAAAATTTGCAGATGCTATTAGCAGGCACAGCAGGATCGCTGTTAATGGATACTCTCCAGAAGTGCTGGGCAACAGAGAGCTAGGAGATGTACTAGATGGGAGAGACCTCAAATTGCACCTGGGGCCCTTCTAATGGAACTGAGACACTGGGAGATAAGCCAACAGCAAAAGCCAAAGGACCCAGGCCTTCGCAGCTATGTCAGCAGCTTTGGGGAGTTATATGAGGGTGCCAGAGAATCTCTTACATTCATTGATCTTGAGGTTATCAGGTACAGTGTGAAGAGTCACCCAGATAGGGTTTGGGACTTAGGAAAACCTTTCTTCCCAGGAGCCCCTATCTTGAACCCTTGTTCTCTAATCCTAAATCCAGAGGCTCTTTGTAAATCCTATCCAACCATACTATTTATCAACTAATTATTCCCTCCTCAACCTCATAGGGCTGGTACAGTGTAAAGAAGACTGATTCGAGGCAGAGGACCTGTGTTTAAACACCAACTCTGATGCTTACTATATTATAGGACCTTAGGAAAGGCCCTCGACCTGAGTTTCCTAATCAGTAAAATAAAAAATTTGGACAAAATTGCCTCTGAGCTCTCTCCCAGCTTTAGATGCTAAGCTAGCAAAACTTCCTTATACTCAGGGTTAATTCCATGACACAAAGAGGTATTATAGCAAGACTTTAGTGGAATCCATAAAGACAGTTTATATAATTTTTAATATGTAAGTTTTCTCTTAGACAAGAACAACTTGACTAAACACATTGAGAGCAGACTTAAAACTGATTCTTTTAAATCATATGTGGGGAGGCAAGGAAATCAGAAATATTTTGTTAGTCATGAGAATGATGTGTTTGGGCAATAGCCTTATTCTTTAGAGCTAGAAGGAAATTTGGAGATCATGTAACTCTCATTTAACCTCCTCATTTTCCAAATGATGAAATAAGAGAGTGACTTGTCTAAGGTTACATAGCAAGTAAGGGGAGAGCTGGACTGAGACCCAGGACTCTCAGGCCAATATTCTTTCCACTACTACTTGAAAAAGCAGATTTTGTTGTTTCTATTCCAGTCAAAGGAGCATTTCCTATTCCCCATTTTATCCCCTTTTGTCATTTAAATAAAAAAAAAAAGCTGCCAGATCTGAGTACTGCCTGATTTAAGAATTGAGGAGGACTTCCTGTTCTAAGGTCACTAAACTATGCATAAGGATCCCTACAGGTCTCTGTTCCACACAGCAAGAAGTTATGGAGAAGATGACTAGGAATTATGAATTTATTAAATGTTTATTCTATGTCAGGTATGGGCAGCTAGGTAGTGCAGTGGCTAGTGTTGCTGGGCCTGGAATCAGGAAGAAATCTTCCTGGGTTCAAATCTGCCTCAGACTCTTACTAGCTGGGTGACCTTAGGCAAATCACTTAACCCTATTTGCCTCAGTTTCCTCATCTGTAAAACGGATCTGGGGAAGGAAATGGCAAACCATTTCATTATCTTTGCCAAGAAAACCCCAAATGGGATCACAAAGAGTCAGACACAATTGGAAAAGACTAAACAATGTGTCAGGAACTATGCTAGGTCCTAAAGATACAAATACAGAGGGGGGGGGCGGAGAGAGAGAGAAGAGAAGAGAAGAGGGGGGAGGGGAAGGGGGGAGAGAGGGGAGAAGAGAGAGAGAGAGAGAGAGAGAGAGAGAGAGAGAGAGAGAGAGAACATCCCAATTCAGATAACTTATATACTATCAGGGAGAAAAGATGTACACATAAATGTTAATGTGGAACAAATACAAAGTAATTAAATGCAATAGGTGTAGATAAGGGTGTCTAGATCAGGGAAAACTATCAGATGGATCAGGAAAAACTTCTTGTAGAACAGGGATTCTTAATCTGAAGTTTAAGGACCTGCAAAGAGGTGTTAGATTGACTTGAGGAGCTCTATGGACTTGGATGGAGAAAAAAATATATACACATTTGTTAAACTTTATTTCCTTTGTAAGTCTATATATTTTATTTCAGATCTTTTAAAACATTTTTCCAATAAGGGATCCACAGGCTTCACCAGACTGATAAGGGAATCTCTGACACACACAAAAAAAAAAGATTAAAAAAAATAAAACCCTAATGTAGGTCATACTTGAGCTCTAGCCTAAAGGAATTCTTTGAGGCAAAAATGAGGAGGAAATGCTGTTCTGTCATGGATACAGTCAGCATAAAGGGCCAGAGACAGCAAATGAAATGTCATGTGTGGAGAAATGAGAGAAGTCCAATTTGTCTGGACCTTAGAGTGTAAAAAGGGGCATAATGTATAACAAGACTGAAAAGATAAGCAGCACCAGGTAGTGAAGGACTTTCAGTAACAAACAGTAGAGTTTCCAGTTTAATCTGGAGGCAACAGAGAGCCACTAGTGTTTATTGAGTAGGGAAGTAACATGGTCAGAGCTGTGTTTAAGGAAAATCCCTTTGGCGACAGTATAGAGAATGGATTACAGTGAAGAGACCTGACAGAGGGACACCACTTAGAACATGATTGTAATGGTCCAGGCAAAAGGTAGTTCAGAGCCTGAACCAAGGGGGCAGCTTTGTGAGTAGAGAGAAGGGATCAAATTCAAGAGACAATGTAGAGGTAGAATTGGCAAGATCTGACAATTGCCTGGATGGGCAGAATGAGGGAGAGTAAGGATTCAGGGATAATCCCAAGTTTGTACACTGGGGGAGACTAGAAAGATAGTCATATCTTTGACAGACCTGGGGAAGTTAGAAAGAGGTGTGGGCTTGGAGGAAAACAATGACTACTGGGTTTTGGGACACATTAAGTTCAAGATACCTTGGAGACATGCTCAACAGACAGTTTGTAATGTAGGACCAAAGCTCAAGGGAAAAGCTCAGGTCAATGAGATCATGTATCCCATCAAAGTATCAAGTTTAATACCAAATCCATATAGGTCCAGAAGGCTTATGAATAAATATTCCCCTTTCATAATTTCCATCTCATAAAGACATCAGCCTTTCCAGATGGCATGTTTCAGAGGCCTGACTGTGCTGCTTAAATACCTAGCAATGCACCTGAAGTACAGCATATTGAATGACATGACAGGCCTGGTTTATAAAGTATGCTTGAATTTCATTTTATGATTTTTTCACTGTAACACAGGGTACATATTGTGATATTTGAAACATGAGAACTCTGAGCTGTGAACAACCTTAAATTCCTGATCTTTGCTAATGACACAATCTTAAGTTTCAAAAATGAGGAAACACTAAAATACATATACAAATGTATAATCACACAATCCATTTTTTAATCTAGTGAGTCTGTCAAAAAACTCATCTTTTCTTAAGGCTTTTTGTTTGTTTGTTGGTTTTCCCATGTCATTTGGGAAAATCATTTTTTGTATTGCTTTGCTTGTTATTCAAAAAATTATTTGTTCTTAAAAAAGCATAGTGTCAATTGTTATCCAGTTGGTGGATAAATATATAAAGACTTGTCTTTTGTGTGTATGTTTGTGTTGAGTTCTTAGAACATTAATTTTCTTGCTACCTTTGGTGTAGAAGTGGCATGAGGAATGGACAGCTTTCCTAACATTTAATTATGACACCATCATTTGTATGGGTACCTACTCTGCCGCTAATCTGGGGCAAGACACTTATTGTCTCTGGACTTCGGTTTCCTTAGCTGTAAAATTAGAGATTGTGCTAGATGATTTCTAATACCTGCTTTTGCACAGCACTTCAAGGTCTACAAAGCACTTTCCTGAGCCCTGTGTTGTAGACAGTGTGATTACTAATATTTCCACTTTGCCAATGTGGAACCTGGGGCTCAGAGAGGCTAATTAACTTGCTTATGATCCCACAGTGACTAGGCGGTGGAATTGGAACTTAAACCCTCATCTCCTAGCTCCAGGTCTGGCACATCACAGCCTCTCTTAAGATTCCTTCTAGCTTCCTTTTTCTTTGCACTTTTCTCTATAGAGCTTTGGACTTGGAATTAAGAAGACTCACTTTGTAAGTTCAAATTTTGCCTTAGACAGTTACTAGCTGTGTGACCCTGGGCAAGTCATTTAATCCTCAGTTTCCTAGTCTGTGAAATGAGCTGGAGAAGGAAATGGCAAACCATTCCAGGATCTTTGCCAGGAAAACCCCAAATAGGATCACAGAGAGTCAGGCACAACTGAAAAATGACAACGACAACAAACAACAACAATAAATGCCCTAATGCCTGTAATAGTGTTTGTGGGTATTACAACATCCAAATAGCTAAGTATCAGAACCCATAATGTTGCGTCTGGGTGGCAATTTTTCCTATTTTATGTTTTTCACCACTTTAGCTTCATTATCTATTTAACAATGATAAAATGCTCCATTTCCTCACATCCTGCTTTTTATTAGGAGGAATATATAACCCTGATATCTGTTGGATTGGGGGGAGCAGGGGGAACTAATGTTTCAGATGCCAGAAATCACACACTACCCAATCATTGCTAAACATGCCTGACTGTAGCAAGTCTCTGTGACAAACAATACCACGTGAAAAACCAGTCAATCCAGTTTTTAAGGTCTGGTATACTGGACCAAATCTAATCACTTGGAGAACAGTCATTACAATGGGTCCCAAATACCAACTCAGTGACACATTTCTAGGATCTCTAATTTCACCCCAGTCAGTCTTCATGTCATTGACAGAGATCATAAACTTTCCATCAGATGCTCTTTTGACATTTTTGCCCCAAAATCTATCAAATGTCTCTGAACTTAAGCTGCTTCTTAAACTGAAGAAATACTGTCCATTGCTCCCCACTCAAACGACACTGACCTACTAACTATTCCCACACAAGACTGTTCCTTCATCCCCCCAACTCCAGGCATTTTCTCTGGCTGTCCCCCATACCCAGAATGCTCTCCCTCCTCATCTCTGCCTCCTGATTTCCCTGACCTCCTTCAAGTCCCAGCTAAAACTTACTTTCTTCCCATCTCCCCTTAATGTTAGTGCCTTCCCTCTGTTCCTCACTTCTAATTTATGCTGTCTAGATCTGATGTGTACATTGTTGTTTCTCCCATTAAAATGTGAGCTCCTTGAGAAAAAGGACTATCTCTTACCTTTCCACTTATTCCCAGAGTCCAGCACTGTCCTAGCACAAAGTAGGTGCTTACTAAATGTTATTGCCTCCCTGACCTGCTGCTGGGTCTCTTCCCAAAGCCTTTGTGTTCCTGCATAGAGCTTCACTCTTATATAGCAACCCCAAGTTTACTCAATGGCATGATAAGGCAAGCATTGGGACAGAACTTTAGCAAAGGAATTAAAACAACAATTAAAAAATAAAATTTCCCTTTGCTTTCTTAAATGGTACTATTCATAAAAGAATACTTGATATTCTAGTTTGGGGGGTTTTCTGGCTTTTTTTTTGCTTTTTGGAGGGCAATTGGGGTTAAGCAACTTGCCCAAGGTCACACAGCTAGGTTTTTGTTTGTGTGTGTTAAATGTCTGAAGCCAGATCCAAATTCAGGTCCTTCTGACTCCAGGGCTGATGCTCTACTCACTGCACCACCTAGCCACTCCCCTTCTAGTTTGTTTTAACAGGATTTTATTGGTAAAAGGAACTCCCAGTGAGGAAACTCCTTCTATCAGTGAAGACCACTACCTACTTTACAACTTAGAGTCAGAGAGCGGCTGGGACACTGAGGATTTCAGTATTTTATTCAGTCACAGCCCGTATGTGTTAAAGACTTGGTCCCAGGTCTTTCAGACACCAAGGCCAGGACCCTGTCCATTATACATATAGCCTCTCAACAATCAGTCAATAAACATTTATTAAGTACTTACTATGTGCTGGGCACTGAGGTGCTAAGTGACTTTGCTGAGCCCTCTCTCACTGTAATCCAAGTAACTTGCAAGTCATGGCATCATCTTTCTGATGCTGTCATGGTCTTCTTTGAGAATGAAGGACAGGGGCAGCTAGGAGGTGCAGTGAATAGAGCGCTGACTCTGGAGTCAGGAGGATGTGAATTCAAATCTGGCCTCAGACATTTGGCACACTTATTAACTGTGTGACCTTGGGCAAGTCACTTAACCGCAATTGCCTTGTCTTCTCCCCTTCAGAGAGAGAGAGAGAGAGAGAGAGAATGATGGAAAAACCACACAAATGCTGGAAATACAAATAAAAGCAAAAAGAAAGATAGTTCCCACCCTCAAGGAGCATCCATTCTAATGGGTAAGACATAAAAGAAAACCATAATGAAAGGCTGAAAACCTAGGGGTTTCTGTGACCCAGAAGAATGATGGAGAAGTACAAGGGAGTGCCACCTGATGGGAAATTAAGAAATAGCTGGACTTAATCCTTAAGAGAAGGGTGCCCTATCAGTGTGAAGGGCCCCAGGGATAGAGGGTAGTTCCAAGATATAAGTTTATGAGTTACATCACTTCAAGCCTGAAGTGATCTTCCAGGATGAAGAACTCTCTGAGCCATGATAGGAAGTCTGGAGGAGTGGGAAATTATACTACTGGGAAATTATAGTAATAACATGAAATTGAGCAAAAAATTGAAAGTAATTTCTAAGTGATAAAAAATAGAAACCAAATTTAAGACAGACTAATACAGGCATGGGTGGGAGAACCACATTGACTTAATTTATTTAAAATTCAATTGGGCAACACACTTTGGAATGTGCTATGAAAACTAGTAATCTTTTAGACCTTTTTTTTCTATCACTAGATGGCTGTGGTGAAGTGTGTACTTGTTGAGTGTATGGCAAAGTGAATGAGATCACCCAAATACCATAACAACAAGGTGATCATGCTCAGTTATGTCCAGTGTTGTGAAGCTGCTACATGACTGATAATTCTTGCATGTGGTATAGACATCTCAAGAGGAATCTTCTAAAAGGAAAGAAGCCAGAATTATTCTTGAAATAAGGACTAATCTATTGATCATATGATTGGAATTGCTTTTGTTAAAAAGAAGATTTCACATTTAACACTGGAATTTTAAAAATAATATTCATCTCTGGAAATAAAATATTGCTTATAACATTATCAATTATACTACTGAAAAGACTAATGCACATGAATCTAAATTAGTAAAGAATCAGATAATTTTCTTTGAAGGAATCAATCAATCAGCTAGCATTTATTAAACAGCTACTATGTTCCAGGTACTTTGCTAGGTTCTGGGAATGTGCAAACACTACAAAATAGCTCCTACCTTCAAGGAAATTGCATTTTTTCCAGAGAGGGGAAGATATCTTTATATTTGTCCTTCACAATGGAATAATGCAAAAGGGGAATAAAAAAGGAAACAGATCCAAAAGATGTTGCATCAGAAATGTTTCTTATGTCAGCACATGTATTAAACCTAGCACTGTTGGAGATAGAAAAGAAACAACAGAAATGTTCTCTATCTTCAAACTTATGGCTTTTTTTGGAGATATAACGCTTACAAACGGGGGTGGGGGGGGGGAAGTAGACCAATGTTAACAGGTGCTAAATTGCAAGGTACCAGTCAGAAATGCTGAGATTCTTTCAGAGGAAAGAAAGAAAGGAACCTGGAAAGTTCTAAACTGAAAGTAATTAGATATCTGACCTTGAGGAAATTACTGAACTTCAGGGGTCCAGCTTCATTATTTGTAAAATAAGGAGAAAAATATCTATCTTATCTATCTCCATTCCCACTCTGAGTAAAGCACAGGTCCAATTAAAAACAAAACAAAAATAAAATGTTGTTGTTGTTCGGTCATTCAGTAGTGTCCAACTCTTTGTGACTCCATGGACCATAGTGTATCAGGCTCTTCTGGACGGGGTTTAGTCTTGGTGGTAGAGTCAGGCCTCCAAAAAGAGCTGCCAAACTCTTTTTCTCACAACTCCTTAATTTTTTTTAATATCTCTGTCCCAGAACTCCAGGGATGGGTTGAGGGGAATACCAACCTTTTAAACTTAGTTATAGCTCATGTCAAGAGTTTCTCAAAAATGGGATAGAAAAGTGTTCAATGTAGAGTATAAATTAGCTATAGGACAGTAATTTATTTCCTCCAGACAAAAGAAATATTTGACACAAAAGACAAAGACTTAAATAAGCATCATCAAGATATAACTACTATGATCCTCTACTGGGAAGTTGATATTTAAAATATCAAAATAAGAAATATTTTTAGGACTCATGAATAGACATTTCACCTTTCCCATGACTCTACACTGTCTCCACTAAGGTCCATAATTTCTGGCAAGCCAAACTAGTACTTAGCTCCTTTTCATTTGGGTAGTCATCTTTTCCTCCAAGAAGAATTGTAGCAGTGCAAGTAGCATTAATTGAGGGACCCAGGAACTTCTGAACTTTTAAATCAGTTAGTGAATCAACACACATCTATTAAGTATCTACTATGTGCCAGGCATTGGTATGGGACCCCCCGCTCCAATCACTTCCAATACATCTAAAAAATTACTCTAAACAAACTTTAGAACTACAGAGCCCACAAAGAGATAGAAAGAAAGAAATCTGCCACTGAAGGAAGCCCGGCAGGTAGACAGGAAGGGTCTATCACACCCAGCTGGGAGCTGAGCACAGTCCAGCGTGAATCACATGGTTCCAGCCCCAGGGCAGACCTGACTAGTGGCTGCCAAAGGAGATTTCAGGAGGGTAAATCACTGTCAGCTGTGGTGGTTTCCAGACTTCTCAACCAATAGACACCAAAGACAAAGTAACAGGTCAGTTTGGAACTTTGTTGGAACAAGGTGGGGCTGAAGAATGTGGTCTGTCCCCTGACCCCAGGGCAAGAAGCGACCAAAGGCCCAGCAGCCATGCAGCCACCATAGTGTGGCTGCTTCCAGAGCTCCTGGCCTGCAGATCACAGGGGGACCAAGCAACCATTCAGAGAATAGTTGCTCTTCCTTTAAACCTGCTTGGATATGGATCATGGTCTTGGGTGGTGGTCCTGGGGTGTGTGGCCAGTGTGCCAGAACTTGTGGGGGCTGCAGAGACGGTGCCCTCCTAATAGCTCCAGCAGCTGCAAAAACCCCAGCAATTTGGGACATAGCTCTTTCCATTCTGGAAGCAGAGTTCTACCATGGCAAAGAGCTCAAAAGTCAAGTAATTAGCTGGCAATATGAGCAAGCAATGGAAGCACAAACAGACCATAGAATCCTTTTGTGGGAACAAAAAGGATTAAGGTATGGAGTGGGAGGAAGACAACAAAGTCAGGACTCCTGCATCAAAAGCTTCCAAGAAAAAGATGAACTGGTTATAAGCCATGGAGGAGCTCAAGAAGGATTTTGAAAATCAAGTAATAGAAGTACAGGAAAAATTGGGAAGAGAAATGAGAATAATGCAAGAAAATCATGAAAAATGAATCAATAGCCTGCTAAAGGAGACACAAAAATACACTGAAGAAAATAACACCTTTAAAATTGACTAATTCAAATGGCAAAAGAGGCCCAAAAAGCCAATGAGGAGAATAATGCCTTAAAAAGCCAAATTTTCCAGATTGAAGAGGAATTCCAAAAACTCACTGAAGAGAAAAACTCCAAAATTAGATTGAAGCAGGACGGCTAGGTGGTACAGTGAATAGAGCGCTGGCCCTAGAGTCAGGAGGACCTGAGTTCAAATCCAGCCTCAGACACCACACACACACACACACACACACACACACACACACACACACACACACACACACACACACAGCTAGCCATGTGACCTTAGGCAAGTCATTTAACCCCAATTGCCCTCCAAAAAGCAAAAAAACAGAAAAACAGATAGATAGATAGGAGCATTTGGAAGCCAATGTCTTTATGAGAAATCAAGACACTATAAAACAGATCCAAACAAATGAGAAAATAGAAGGAAAGGTGAAATATCTCATTGGAAAAACCACTGACCTGGAAAATAGATCCAGGAGAGATAATTTTAAAATTATTGGACTACCTGAAAGCCATGATCAAAAAAAAGAGCCTAGACACCATCTTTCAAGAAAGTATCAAGCAAAATTGCCCTGATATTCTAGAACCAGAGGGCAAAATAGAAATTGAAAGAATTCACTGATCACTTCTTGAAAAAGATCCCAAAAAGAAAACTCCTAAGAATATTATAGCCAAATTCCAGAGTTCCCAGGTCAAGGAGAAAATACTGTAAGCAGTCAGGAAGAAACAATTTGAGTACCGTGGAAACACAATCAGGATAACACAAGACCTAGCAGCTTCTATATTAAGAGATCAAAGGGCTTGAAATATGATATTCTGGAGGTCAAAGAAGCTAGGACTAAAACCAAGAATCACCTACCCAGCAAAACTGAGTATAATACACAGGGAAAATATGGTCATTCAATGAAGTAGAGGATTTTCAAGCATTCCTGATGAAAAAACCAGAGCTGAACAGAAAATTTGACTTCAAATACAAGAACCAAGAGAAGCATAAGAAGGTAAAAAGGAAAAAGAAATCATAAGGAATTTATTAAAGTTGAACTATTTACATTCCTCCATGGAAAAATAATAATTGTAACTCATAAGATTCTTCTCTGTACGAGAATAGTTGAAGGGCATATGTATATATGTGTGTGTGTATGTATACATATATGTATGCATAGGAGGTTGTATGTATATATAAATATGTATGTGAGTGTGGGCATATGTATATTCATGTATACATAGACAGAGGGCACAGGATGAGTTGAATATGAAGGGATGATAGCTAAAAAATAAAATTAAGAGGTGAGAGGAATTTGTTGGGAGAAGGAGGAAGGGAAAGATAGAATAGGGTAAATTATCTCATATGAAAGAGGCAAGAGAAAACTATTACGATGGAGGGGGAGAACAGGAAGGTGAAAGGGAATGGGACAACCTGATTCTCATCGAATTTGGCTTAAGGAGGGAATAACATACACATTCAATTGGGTATCTTACCCTACAGGGAAGCAGGGGGGAAGGGGATAAGAGGGAAGATGATAGAAGAGAGGGAAGATTTGGGGAGAAGGTAGTTAGAAGCAAACATTTTTTTGCTTTTTTTTTTTTGGGAGGGCAATGGGGTTAAGTAACTTGTCCAAGGTCACACAGCTAGGGTTTTATTTGTGTGTGCGTTAAGTGTCTGAGGCCGGATCTGAACTCAGGTCCTTCTGACTCCAGGGCCGACGCTCTACTCACTGCACCACCAACTGCCCCTGAAGCAAACATTTTTTAAAAGAGACAGGGCCAAAAGAGAAAATAGAATAAGTGGGGGGTGGGATAAGATGGAGGGTAATATAGTTAGTTTTTCACAATATAACTACTATGGAAATGATTTGGGTAACTATACATGTACAACCTATATTGAATTGCTTATCTTCCCAGTGGGGGTAGATGAGGAGTGAAGAAGGGAAAAAATATGGAACTCAAAAGTTTAAAAAAAATCTTTAAAACTTTGTTTTTTATGTGCAACTGGGAAATAAGATATACAGGTACTTGGGAATAGAAACCCATCTTGCCCTACTAGAAAGTTAGGGGGTGATATAAAAGAGAACGGATTGGGGGAAGGGGTATTCAGTAGGCTTGCTATTTTGTGGTGGGGGTAGGGGAAAGACAGAGAGAAAAATTATAACTCAAAATCTTGTGGAAATGAATGTTAAAAATTAATTATTTTTAAAAAAAGACCTAAAAATACAAGGAGAAAGAAAGACAATCCCTGCTCTCATGTAATTTACATTCTGGTTGAGGAAGATGACACATAAAAGACAGAGTAGTGAGGAAGGGAAGCATATGCAAACCAGGCATGGTGGCTAAGTCCCAGGAATATGGAATGATTTGTCCAGTTGTAATGCTAATGGAATAGGAAGATCTTCCCTGTCCATTAATAGGCCTATTTGAATCCATGTGTTCGATCACAAATATCTTGCTGCTTTCACAGCTATGGTACATCCTGAGTCACATAGAGCCCATTGAGCAAGGAACTTGCCTAAGGAGGAGCTTGCTTACAGGTAGGGTTGCTTGTAGGAAGGCTTTCACACCTTTTGGTACTAAGTTAATTAGGCACTGAGTCAGGAGGGTTGTGGTGCCTTCTGGCTCTGAGCCTATTAGTTGAAAACTATATATACTGGGAGAAGGACCTTTTGATTCCCTGGAGGGGACTCTTGAGTAGTGGTTTGTTAAGAGCCCTGACTACTCAGAGGTTTGCACTCTCCTGATGTGATGGTGCATGTAGGTGGTTGTATTACTTTGTTCCGAGTTGAATCTCTGTGTTTATTTCTCTGTTTATATTTTCTACTTATCTATAAGGAAAGTAAGATTATTGACCCCTTTAAAACTTATCTTTCCTTTAGAAAAGCAAATCAAAGAACCTGTCCTAGCAGGCTATACTGGGTGTGCTTGGGTGCCTACTACTTTTTGGGGGGTGCTTACAATTATACCAGGCCCTTCCTGAAAATGGAGATTCTGGAAAGAATTTAGTAATAGGAGAATGGGCCCATAGGACTATGGCAAGGAAGCAGCAGAGGTATTATGGAACTCACAAAGTTACCTCCCAGGCTGAAGGTGACCATCTCAGGATCACCATTATGGGTTCGGGAAAGAAGTACTAAGTATAAGAGGCATCTAGAGGCCCCATATTCACCCTGTCATATGCTCACAGCCTTCATTCTGCTAGGAAGGGGAAAGAACCCTCTGCTCCAATACTCCTCAAGGGGATTTTAATCTGAGAGAACTACCTGCCACATATTCCAGAGGAAAGAAAAGAGCAGGCAAGAGGGCAGAATGACAGATTCACTTCTTTTAAAGTCTACTGAGGAGGCAGCTTTTCCTGGGCCACCGGCCAATCCTCTCTGATACAACTCTGCCACATCCCTAAAGACCTGAGACAACATGGGGAGGGGGACCAGCAAACCACCAGCTTTGCTGGCTCATCCTAAAGTGCAAAATCCTTCAGCATTGAATCCCACAGATGCACAGAAGTTGCAGGTAGATTAGTACTAACTGAATGAAGTATGAACATCCTATGGACAATGAAGTCAAAATCAGTCACTAAAAGATGTGTTTTTAGTAATAGTGATGTGACAAAAGCCATATTATAGGAAGATGAGTTTGGTGTCGGTCTGCAAAATGAATCAGAGTCTGAGTAGACTGGAGGCAGAGAGATCAGGTCAGAGGCTACTGCAATCATTCAAACAGGACATACCTAGGGTCTGAACTAAGTAGTGGAAATGGAGATGGAAAGAAATGTTGGACTCAAGAAATATTGAAAAAGAAGAATCCAAAAGACCTGGTGACAGATTAAATATGTAGGTAATAACAAGGAAGAAACAAAAATATTGCAATTTCATTTTCAGGAGAACCTGGGAACCTGGAAGATACTTGTATAAAAATTCCAGAAACAGGAAACTTGAAAGGATGTTGTTTCATTTTTGACATTTTTAGGTTATGGTGAGATATCCTAGTGGAAATGTCCAGAAGGCACATTGGATACGCAAGACTGAAGCTCAGCATAGAGATCAGAATATACAGATTTGGACAACATCTAAAAGTTATCATTGAAGCAACAGGAATAGATGAAATCTTTGAGGGATAGAGTGAAGCTGACAACCACACGAGTTTGGGAAAGATTCATATTCCAGGAGTGGGAGAGTTAAGAACAATCCCTGAAGGGAAAGATCAGATATGTAAAAGACCCAGACCAAGGGAGTATTGAGCTATCAAAGAGAATGACTGAAAAAAAGGTCATTGTATTGGTCAACCAGAGGTCATGACGTATTCTCAGTAATATGGTAAAACTAGAATGGTGGCATCAAAATCCAGATTTCAGGTAGTTACAAAGTATTTGATGAGGTACAGGAAGGGGCCTCAGAGGATAGATAATCCAACCCCTCATTTTACAGGTGAGGAAACTGAGGCCCTGAGAATTTGTGATTTGTCCAGTGACATAAAGGCAATTAGCATCAAAAAGCAATCAGTGGCTATAGGCCACTCATTTAAAAAGAGAAATGGGATGATAGTTATATGACTCAGTAGAGTCAATGGAATTTTTGTTAAGAATAGAGGTGGCTGCATGTTTACAGACAAAGGGAAAGGAATAAAGGAGTAAGTAGAAAGGGAGAAAATAATGATGCTAGAGACATATTATAGTAAAAGCAAGTTGAAGTACTCTGAGGAGAAAGAAGACAGTAGTATTGAGAGTGAAACTAAGAGAAGAAACCTCTTCTATGACTGGCAGGGGAGGGTAACAGAGAAAATCTGTATAGAGATATTTTGAGATGTAGAGAAAAGTAGATTGTAAAGTTCCTAACAGATGGAGCAAATGAAATAATAATGGGAAAGCACTTTGGAAAGTATAAAGAGCTATGCATATGTAAGGATTTTTTAAAAAAAAAGCAAAAAAACCTCTGCTCAATAGAGAGCCACTGGTCATATCTTCTTGTTAATATAAACATTTCAAAACAAATTTGGTCATTCCTTTTTTCTTCTTTAGGAGTCTCAGTGTGGTATAGAAGATAGTAGGTCTTGGAGCCACAGAGACCTACATATGTGTTGCCTCTGGTATATACTTGCAAAGTGACCTTCAGCAAGTCTCTAACCCACCCAGTGCTCTAGATAACTAAGACTGTAAGTCACAGAGAAAGTGCTACTGTGCATTGGTAGAGTAACAAAATCCAGGGAGGAGGAAGTGTGGAGGAGACAGTGGTCAGCAATGCCAAATGTCCCCAGATTGGCCAAGAAGGTTCAAGACAGAGAAAAGACTATTGCATTTGGCACTGAAGAGCTCACTGCTGAGCTTAAAGGGAGCAGTTGAGTGATGATATCAAAACCAGAAAGATGACTGAAGAATAAAAAGTTGTGAAATAGAGGTCATGAGTATGGAGAGACTTTAAGGTCTCTGACTATGAAAGACTTGAGAATTGTAGGATATCATTTGTCATTTTGTAACTGTTACGTGATCGTTGATGTTGTCTCTACCTTTTGATTTTAATTTTTTTGAGGCAAAGATTTATGCTTTGACCATTTTTTTTGCTTTTTGGAGGGGAATCGGGGTTAAGGGACTTGCCCAAAGTCACATGGCTAGTTTTTGTGTTAAGTGTCTGAGGCCGGATTTGAACTCAGGTCCTCCTGACTCCAGGGCCTTGGCTCTATTCACTGCACCACCTAGCTGCCCCTTTGACCATTTTTCTTTCTGCACAGGACTTAGGCCAGGGCTGAGTACATAGTAGGCCTTCAATCAATACTCCTTTCTTAAGTAAAACTATCTATATGAGTATCAGATAAATTTTTATCCAACTGAATGGCAATGGGATGCGTTGAGAACACATGTAAAAAAGAAAGTGAATCCTCTACAGATACTAAAAGGAAAAAAAGGTAAGTATGTAGACAAACAGACAACCTGAAAAGAGCCAGGGTACAAAGGAATCAAAAAATGTGAAGAAATCTAGAGCTGTTAGAGAAACTGGGCTCCAGCAGTATGGGGAGGGATCAAGTCAGGGAGGACAGAAGACCCTCTCCTGGCTACTTGCCCAGGCTGTATGCCAATAAATGAAGACTCTTTCAGGGAAATACTATTAGGAAATTCTATGGAAAATCTTAGAGAAGGAAGGTGGTTGCCTTAGATCATTGACTCCTACCTTACTCAGAATGCAAGAAATACCTTCCATAACATCCCTAACACATAGCCATTCACCATATCCTTAATTAAGTATAGTGACAGGAATCTCACAATGTTCCACAAAACAGTCTGGTCTGATTTGGGACAGTTATAATTATTGAAATGTTTATTATGTTGACCAAAATCTGATTACCTCTCCCATTTTTCTTATACTTTAGCCCTGGTTCTGCTCTCTGCCATGACAAAATATGTCTACTCCCTCTTCTATGTAATAATCCTTCAGATATTCAGAGACAGCTATTCCATCTCCCTCCAATCTACAAGCTAAATATTCCTAGTTCTTTTAGCCATTCTTCATGCAATAGATTTCTAGATTTTTGTTCTCTAGTTTTACAAGGACCTTTTAAGATTGGTAGCCAAAACTTGGTCATAATGTATAATCTATGTAATATATTGTTGTAATCTTTAACTAGCATTTTATTTAGGATTTTTATATCCATGTTCATTAATGAAATTGGCCTATTATTTTCTTTCTCTGTTTTTATTTTTCTTGGTTTAGGGACCAGTATCATATTTGTTTCATAAAAGCAGTTTAGCATGATCCCCTCTTTGCCTATTATTCCAAATAATTTTGGAAACAGTCAATCTTTAAATGCTAAATAAAATTCACTTGTAAATCCATCTGGTCCGGGTGCTTTTTTTTCCTTAGGAAGCTCATTTATGGCCTGTTCAATTTCTTTTTCTAACATAGGTCTATTTAGATATTCTATTCTTTTTCTGCTAATCTAGGCAATTTATATTTCTGTAAATGTTTTTTTTCACTTCATTAAATTGTTAATATATTGGCATATAACTGGGCAAAATAATTCCTTAAAATTGCTTTAATATTATCTTAATTAGTGTTATATTCACCCTTTTCATTTTTAATACTAGTGATTTGGTTTTCTTCTCTTTTTTAAATCAAATTAACCAATGGCTTATCTATTTTATTGTTTTTTTTTATAAAACCAATTCAGTTTTATTTATTCATTCAATTGTTCTTTTACACTTAATTTTTAGGATTTTAGGTTTAGTGTTTAGACACCTGGCTAATACTTCCTTAGCATCCAGAAAAGCTAAAAAGTGCTTGAGAGAGTCAGGAGTGAAGGAAGGGAGGATATGAACAAGGATGAGCTAGTTTTTAGACCTGAAAAGAACTGTAAAAAATAGCATTTCTATGTTAACTGGTTTTTAACTAAAGTGATCAATAAGATCGTTTACAAACTCTGTTCTATACAGGAGCCTGTTATATACCAGAAGCCTTCCCTGATCCTCCTAGCTACTAGCATCTCCCCCTCCCTCCCAAAAAATCTTGTATTTATCATACATATGCATATGCATGTTTATATAAATGTTAAATATATATATATACATATATGTATATTATATGAGCACAAATTGTCTCTCCAATTGAGATAAGATCCTAGAGGACAGAGATTGTTCCATCTTGTCTGGCCTTTTTATCTACAGCGCTTAGCATAGTTCCTGGCATATAAAAGGTGTTTAATAAATGCTTTTTTATTTGTTGAAGGTATCTACACTATAGGAAAAATAGCTTCTGCAATCTAAATTATTCACTGTACATACACTATGTACTCTAACCAGAACTAAGTAAGGAGGGGCATGGGGGAACGGAAAACCAAGGATCTTATACTAATGGCCTACTCTCTGGTCTCAACAATAACAATAATAATAGCATTTTGATACCACTTTAAGGTTTGCAAAGAGTTATACATGTTATTTTGATTCTTACAACAAATCTGTGAAACAGGCGCTGTTATAATAATTATTGCCACTTTTCTGATGAGGAAACTTAAGCTAGGAGAGGTTAATGACTTGCCTAGGGTCACAAATCTAGAGGCTAGATTTGAACTTAGGTCTTACTGACTCCAAGTCTAATATACTAACTACTCTCTTCACTGCTTTTACCAGCTTCAAGTATAAATATCTTTATTGTCTAGGTGATAATATCAGTTTGTCAGTGATGGAAACATTGTTGGAGCCTTCTGTTAATGGATTGATCTGTGTTCTCTTGTAATGCCAGATAGATAAGAAACACTGGACAAAGTGTTCATACTTGTCCTGGTCCCCCAGTTGTTTCCCATTTGTGTTGTTGTTGTTCATTCTTCTTTTTCAAAGAGGACCAATGACATCAGCAGAGTAATGTCTTGATTTGCGAGTGAATTGAAGTGAGGCAGGGCTATGCAGAGTCAGCCTCACTCTCTCCTCCAGAGTCATTGTCCAGTGGCAAGATGTATGTAGGTCAGGATGACTGCCCTGGATGCAGTGGAAGACCTTGGCTTTTCAAGCTAAGGTCTTTCCCAAGTCTCAGGTTGTCCATTCTATTTTTATCCTTATGCTTAAGGTTATGTTTGGTCTTAATTTTTGTATCTCTCCCCAGTTTCCTCTTATAATTATTCTCCCAACTCTACAAAATCCTTGTGCTGCTTACCATGTAAAACATAAAAGCTAGTATGCAAATGCTTTAACGAAGACTTGGAGGTAGGGGATGGAAAAGAAGTCATGCTCAGTCAAAATCAGATCAGGAGCTCAAATATACTTGCCTATATAGACACAAGCTAAGGAGAATATAAAATTGGACAAATCTGAGACCCTATTTTCATCAAGCGTATTTCTAACAAGGTAATAGGATTCCACGATGGAATGTGATCTGTTGGAGAGTTCTGTTGCTTCTTATTTCTGCTATTGGCCTGATTGGATTTTTATTTCTGAGTCTCAAAGTTCTTACCCTCCAAATGAAAATGAGTACTATCTCTCTGAACTTTATGCTCTTCCAAGGACAAATGCATTCTAAATGCAAAGCACTGTAGCCTCAATCATGGTGATCACTTCCAAAATCCTAAAAAAGGAAAACTCTAATTGGCACACATAAATGCATTAGTCCTCACCTTGGAACACTCAGTGTGTATTATATGGGGAGTCGTTTTTCCATGAGATCATAAGTGGGGTCCACCCCATAAATGTTTTATGAACTGCATTAGCTGGTAAGAGGCCACACCTGGTGGAGATGTGTACCACTCCTTTCTTGGCTTGCTGGGTGTGTAAGAAAGGGTAAACTCCTAAAGAATGATGTTCTCCTATCACATCTTTAGAGCTATAGTCATTAGAGTCACTTTTTCAGCAACAACCCATTTTGATCATCCCATACAGCTGTTGGGGACTGTGTTGGGAAATACAGAAATGTTGGGAAAGCAAACAAAAGAAAAAACAGAAAGGAAATATACATGCCCCCTTCACTTTTACTGGGGGCAAGGGGAAAGTGTCTACATAACTTCCTTAATTCTGGTAATTGTATACAAAGATAAAATTCCTTTACAAAGACTTTAAGGATGTTTTTCACCCTTTAAGATTCTGAAAGGAGATTGTGCAATGAAGGAACCTACTCAAATGCTATTAATTTTAGCTTGCACCGCAGAATGCTATTTGATAACACAATTTTCATATAATTTCACCTGGATTTAATATTGCAATTGAAATATTAAATTATTATAATAATAGCTAATATTTATAGAATACCTAACAAATATTATCTCATTTAATCCTCACAAAAGCCCTGAGTGGTACACGGATTTATTATCCTCATTTTATAGATGAGGAAACTTAAGTAGAGAGAGATTAAGTGATTTGCCCAGAATCACAGAGCTATCAAGTTTTTGAAGCAGGATTTGAACTCAGGTCTTCCTCACTTCAGGTCAAGCATTCTATCCACTCCACAAACCAGCTCCATTCTATGCAAGTGAACTAAATAACTCTTGTTAATTGGGATAATAATATAATATATTTAGAGCAAGGAGTATTCTAATTGGACAATCTCTTCTATTTCAATCCCCTCTTTATATGGCTGAGGAAACTGAGTCCTAGGAGCATACATGAAAAATAGATTTTTAACCCAAATCCTCTGACTCCTCTCTGTTGTGCCATAGCTGCCTCCAAATGAATTCACTTGAATTACTTGATGTGAATTCAACTGAACTTGAATGGAATTCACTAAAAGATTTGATCCTGAATGGATTATTTGACATTATTGTTGCTTTGTTATTGTTGTTTAGTCATTTTCAGTCATGTTTGACTGTTTGTGATCCCTTTGGGGATTTTCTTAGCAAAGGTACTGGAGTGGTTCACCATTTCTTTCTCCAGTTCATTTTACAGATGAGAAAATGGAGGAAAATAGGGTTAAATGACTTTCCCAGGATCATTTAGCTACTAAGTGTCTGAGGTTGGACTAGAACTCAGGAAGATTTTCCAACTATTGTCTACACCACCTAACTGCCCTTCTTTGACATTAACCAAACAAAAATGTTCAATTGGTGGTTGTTTTAATAAAATTTGAATTTTACATAGTGGTTAAAAAATTAAAAGTAATAGATTTTTAAAGTATTTTTAAAGGTAGTCTTTCATGCTTCAGATGTGTAAGGTAATCTGAATTTTCATAAGAGGAGCTCAGTTCTTTAAGGCATATTTAAGAACAGAATTATTTAAAAAATAGTATTAGAGAAATTCTGGGCAAATTCAAAACAAAGAGAATATTCCACCAATTTCATCCCTCCCCAAACTTATACTAAATAACATACTATTCCACAATCCTAGTTTCAGTCTCATTTAGGAGCATGAGTGGAAGAATCAGAATGGTAGTAAAAGGACTGGTAAGGTACCCATTCAGGGTTTCTCCCAGGCATTAAACTGCAAGCTGGTGTCTACCCTGATGAAAATGGCGAGTACAATGCTGCTTTGCAAACTGGATACGGTAACTTGTTTTTGATGAACAGTTCTGTGTTGAATTCTATGTACAGGAGCAATACAAGGGAAGTACTTTCTCCCTCTTCCTGCTTACACAAGGCATATTGCCATGAGGTCCAAAGTCAGAAAGGGATAATCAGGGCAAGTTTCACCCCCAACTAAGATATGGAATCTATGGAAGAAAATAGTTAATGAAAATGTTTCCATTGCAATTGAAAGGGTTGGGGGGTTGAATCTTGCTATCAATGTTCAAATGAGCCAAAATGATTTTGTCAGTACAAGCAGTTTCATTTTACTGCCAATGTAACTTTTAGGGGATGAAGTAGATAGAGGGACTGGAGGGTGGATCTTGGAATATAAATAAAAAATCAAATAAAAATGATATAACCTCACATTAAATAAAAGCAAAGCATGCAGCAATGTAACACAAAGCATCCATTCCATCTAGAGTCCTGGTGACAAATCACTTGAGCCCCTGCTCTTAAGAATTATCTCTGTCCTGTAGCCATGCACCAGAATTATATATTGTATTACACATTTGTTTATCAGTTAGGATAATGCGGATTTGATCTCTTTGGAACAGCTGTCCATTTTCTACCTTCATATTTTAATGCATCTTCAGGACATAGCCAACAAACCAGCTTAAATCTTCGATTTGCAGGACAGCATCGTAACTTAGGATAACATTTTCTCTAGTGATTTTCTCTCAGCAGTCGATGTGCATGTCAAATAAAGCCTGTCAAGGCAGTTTCTCATAACATAAATTCCAGATGTTTTTGGCTTCCCAAAAGGAAGACATAATAGATTTGCTTTTACTAATACACTTAGATAATGAAAATAGAAGCATGGCTATAAAGTCCTTTTATATGCTTTTCATGTTGAAGTATGTAAGCCATAATATGGGTTTCTGTTCTTCCCAAATGAAGCATATATGGAGAAAAAAGATTTAAAGTGGGAGGAAAATGGAATTGGTAGTAAGCCAGCTAATATAACATGGTTGCTTTGGATGAAGAAAAATCAAAAGGATCACAGCCAAATCTCCTACAGAAGTTTACACCTTGTATGTCCTTCATTCATTCTTTTTCATTCAGTCAGTTTTTATTAAGAAGCTACTCTGTGCCCTGCACTGAATTAGGAGCTTTAGAAGATACTAAGAAGTGGAAGTCAAAGTCTCTGCTCTCTAGGTGAATAAAATCTTATTAAGTGAGTCCTTCCCACCACATATCCACCCCCTGTTCCCTATCCTTGAGCCTATTCCTGTTCCAATCCCACTCTTCCTCCCAATTTTCCTGAGCAGTTTCTTCCCTCTTCTCTCCCCTAACAGGATACCAACCCCACCCCACATACTGTCATCTTCCTAATAGTCATGCCACCATTACCATAGACACAAACACAATTTAGATGATTAATAAGTCAATAACTACAACCCTTCTTATAAAACAGAGAATCACAGTCTTAATATGTGTATTACCTTTGTACACTAAGGACCACTGAGCCTTAACATTTGCCCTCTAGCTGAACCTTTTTATATGTATTTTCTATATGTTTTCTCCCATAATTAGAATGTGAACTTCTTGAGAGCAGCGGTTGTATTTGTTTAATTATAAATATTATTATTTGAAAAAATATTATTTGAAATCCCTTTGCTTAGTACAGTGATTAGCATATAACTACTTAATGAATTGCATTAATCCATTTGTTAAGGAGACAAAAATAAATCTGGCCCTCATTTTCCTAATTTGTACAATGAAATGGCTGGACTGAATGACCCCTAGAGTCTCTCTAAACTCTGACAAATGGAATGGGAAAAAGAAAAAAAAACATATGAATATCTAGCTCAAAAGATTTTTAAGAAATAAAATTAAAATAATAGTGTGAAAATTCTTAGTGAACTTTTAAATGTTTCATAGAAATGAAAAATAGTCTTATTATCTTAAATCCATCTTTTAGCTGTTTGCTTTAGTGGGAAGATAACTGAATATAGAATCAGAAGATCTAAGTTTTGAATCCCCTTGGTATGCTGTGTTTTTACTTGATTTACTTGACCTTGACATAGACAGTCATAGACACAGACATAAAAATAGGTGTAGCCATAGACATCAATATAGATTGGACACAAACAGACATAGACATAGACATAGACATAGACATAGACATAGACATAGACATAGACATAGACATAGACATAGACATAGACATAGACATAGACATAGACATAGACATACATCTAGACATAGACAAAGACATAGAATATTAAAACTCAGAGGGACCTTAGAGACACATTGATGTAACCTCTTCATCTTATAAGTAAAGGAATAGAGATTATACAATAGTCTATCATCCATCCCCCTACCTTTGGAAAAAAAAAAACCTCAATCTACTTATTTTTATGCACAAGGAGAAAATGAAGCCCAGGTTAACATCATCTGTTATCAACACTTCCATCTGGAGGTAATGGTAGAGGAGAATATTCTGGCCAATCCAAAAAAAAAAAAAATAGGAAACAGGAGCAACCACTGTTTGGGTTATGTCACCATAACAATGAGGAACGATTTTGTATCCTATAAAAAAAAAAAACTGCAAGCATAAATACTCTAGAATAAAGCTGATTTTTCTTTTATGAGCTACCTAAGTTCCTCCTTGCATTTTTTTCAAAATTTAGTTCTTCCTTGCTTCTTTAGTGCCAGTGACACCTCAAATGTTTATTTGCATTATACTAGGTTTATTACTTATCAATGGACAAATAATTGATTAAAACATCAATTTAGTAGTGCATGTCACACAGTCTTTCATTAAGGTTTATACAGCAAGAACCCTAAAATGCCTATTTGTAGTCTTTAACTGCATTTTATGCTATATGCAATGGCAAAGAATCATATAAACTTCCATGTCTTCAAAACTTAATATTAAATATTCTCTATTTTCCACTTGGGTCATGGAGTTTTAATAATTTAACAATAGGTCATTGAGTTCCTTGGTGTCACAGAACAATTGCAGAATTTATATTTCTCTGTTGCAAAGCCACCACAGTATTCGAAATTCCATTTATTGTACTTTAGTTTAATGCTTACTGTTACTCTTTCTCTACATTTTTTCCCGTCATGAAAATTAACCCACACTATATCTTTCTGGAAAGAAAATAAACAGCTCCCTTGCCAAGCCTTTCATTATGCTGCTTCTTTCCATCATGAATTGTGATCTAACAGTAGCCCCGTAAAAAGCCAGAGCCTTTGAAGTGTGGTGCTAATTTGATTAATACCTAGTTACATCCTGTTATGATGCACTTTGCCTTATGCATTTTAAATGGAAAATGCAGAGTGGGTTACATTTGTGTTAAAAACCCAGCATACCAAATGAACAGCCCTGAAAGCAGTCTATAATAACAAGCCCCGCAGCCACTTCAAACATGTGGAAGGTTATTGTTTGTAGGTTAATGATAATTGTATAAAAATACATGTTTTTATAACAATTAAGAAGCCAATACAAATACTGGCCAAGGTTAATACAGCTGTGCTTGGAAATATTTACTCTTCAGTGATTAAAAGGAATCTTATAAACATTAGGATTTAATGTTTAAAATCAAATGCATGTGCCATATATGCATATGTATTGTTAAAGGTACACAAATGCATTTATAAGATCCTCTTGATTCAATTCCTCTTTCTCACCTGTAAAGAGCTTACGGCATCAAAATTTGAAATCTAAAAGGACAATTATTCCTATGAAGTGACCTACATTTTTTATCTACTTTTTTTCTGAAACAATAGAAACTAAATTGTCACATAGTAGATGTTTATTGGTCACTGGTCACTATTTCTGAAAACCTCAGAGTAACATTTATGCATATTGCATTGAGATTTCATGGTTTGACATAGACTTTTGAATGGAAGACAGTAAATGATAGAGCCAGAGTTTGCCAGGATATTTGTTACATCAAGACCCAGACTTTTGGGGTGGCTAGGTGGCGCAATTAATAGAGCACTGGCCCTGGACTCAGGAGGACCTGAGTTCAAATCCAGCCTCAGACACTTAACACACACACACACACACACACACACACACACACACACAAAACTAGCCATGTAACTTTGGGCAAGTCACTTAACCCCAACTGCCCTCCAAAATGGAAAAAAAAAAAGATCCAGACTCTTGCTTTCTAAAGGCACCATGTTCTATGTATGCTTTATTAGACTATGTGTCAAAGAGTTCATATTAATGATCTTGAGAAATTACAAAGAAATGCAATAAGACAAAAAAAGTGATAAATATTTTACATCCAGAAGGCCAAAATCAGCCTGAGGATGTACCAACTCAATTCCAATTCCACTTAGGGAATCTATTTTAAAGGTTACAAAATGTTTTCCTCTATCCCTTTGATATTTTACAACAACTAATAATGGTTTACAATGATTTACAATAGCTTAAAATGGCTTAATCTTTTTTAAAATACTTGCATTCAGACTTGCATTCATCTGTTCACATGACATCCATATTGAATCCTGAAGAGAAATCTATTGAATAAACCCTTTGGCATTTGCTTAAAATTCATGATTATACACTACTGGTTTAGAAACTCCTGATGAAATAAAGGCACACAAGATTTTCATTTGAGCTTACCAGCTTTTCCATAATCAATTGACAGGGGCCAGTTGTCTATTATTCTTTTCAGATATAATGCTGTGTCTTCTTTAGCAAGATTCAGTGCGTAGATAATGCTACCAGCATCCATCCTGACCTTAACAGAGAACATCATGAAGCTCTATGTTATACATGCACTTGAAAACTAGACATTTTCCTATAGTTATTACTTGACCAAATAACTTTCAAAAATCTGAATTAATGTTTGATACCATTGTATGTTATACAAGTGTCTTTCTTATGTAAAAAAATATCAATCTTATGCGAGATATTTCCTTTCTGAGATTACACTGATGATCTTTGAAATAGAGACAGAAGACTGAATTCTTTATTCCAGCTTCATTACACCAGATGGCAAACATTCCCACCTTCACTCCATAAGATAAATAATCCTAGGGCCTATATTACAATTCACAACCTAATCAACATCTATACTTTCTTTCATTTCTATTCCATATTCTAGTTTTTTATATAATTCAAAGTATTTTTTATTGTTCTACATGCCTTTTTAGTAATGCAAGAAACATAAAAATCAGTGGGTCACAGAATTTTAGACCTGGAAATGGACCTTGGAAATCAGCTAATCTAACCCCTCATTTTCTGGAACATGAGATCATATAATATAGTAGATTTTGATTCAGAGGACTTGGGTTCAAATCCTACTTCTTCCTGTGTGACATTGGAGAAGTAATTCACCTTCTCTGGTTTCAGTTTCCTCGTTTACAAAGTTAGGAAGCTGGACTAGATGACGTCAGTTGATGATACATTGGGATGGGCAAGTCCTGGTGTTGATTGAGCAGGCACAAATTGAAACCGACTTTGTATCCACACTTCTTTTACCCCAGAAATACTTCTTGTGTTGTACCCAGAAAACACAAGCAAGACCCAGGTAACAATTTATAATTGAATGTTTTATTTTATGCCATGTTGGCTGATCAGGCCATGTGGTGGGCTGACAAGGTACCGTCCCACTGTCCCAAATCGTACAGCGGAGATCTCAAGTAAAACCTCAGCTTTTAAAGGATGCCATGTGGCCAACGGTTAGGTATTACATATGCAGGAACTTGCAGAGGTTAAAATCAGTGATTGGTCAGTGCATTTTGAAATTCCCGCCAGTGCCAAGTTTCCTAAGGGTGGCTAAACCCGGCCGCCTGCCCACTTCCATGATGGAAAGACTGAGCTAAACCTGGCACTCTACTTACTTCTGTGAGCGAGAGCTGAGGTTGGGGAAGGGTAGAGCTGAACCTGGCAATCTGCTCACTTCCATGAGGGAGAGCTGATTGAGGGATGGGAAAGAATAGCGGCAGGTACAACACTTGGAGCACTGTATTTCTGCAAAAACACAGCCTGAAAACCATTTGTTTGTGCCACTGACTCCCAAATATTTCCATTCCATGATCATTGAGGTCTCCTGTGAATCTCATGAAATAAGAGTTTTCTACCATGACATTTCTGGGAATAATGTAGGTAAGTATTAATTAATTAATTAATTAAGCATTAAGCCGAAGGTACCTCTTCCACATAAGCAGAATACTTGTTTGAATTGACCCAGAGGTCTCCACAACTAGCTATATACCCTAAGGTCAAAGATAGAAAGGGCGCACACACCCAAATATTTATAGTAACTTTTTGTAATACCAAAGAATTGAAAATAAAGTAAATGCCCATTGACTGGGGACTAAGTTAACAAACTGGGGTATTTGAATGCTATGGAATATTACTGAGCCATAATAAATAATTAAGAGGAAGGATTCAGGGCTGCATGGGAAAAATAATGTGAACTGATGTTAAGTAAATAGAGCCAAGGGGGGAAATGACCACAGATAACAATGTAAATGGAAAGAACAAAAACATAATTATGGAATTATGCATAATTATCATGATCTAGATTGACCCTAAATAATGGATACAAAAATTAGTGATAAAAATAAATGCCTAACATTTATAAAGTGCCTACTATGTGCCAGACACTGTGCTAAGCACTTCATATTTATTTCATTTGATCCTCACAACAGCCCTGTGAAGTAGGTGCTATGTTTATCTCCATTATATAGCTGGGGAAACTGAGGTAGATAGTGGTTTAATGACTTGCCACGGGTCACATAGCTAATAAATGTCTGAGGCTGGATTTGAACTTGAACTTGAACTTAATGACTCAGGCCTAGAGCTCTATTAATGAGCATCCAGGCTGCCTCATGAAAATCCATTTCCTTCCCATCTTTGTAGAGGTGGAGGACTATGGGAGCAAACCATGGATTTATAGTCAGTACTGACCAAGGTATTGAATAATCTTGCTAAACGGTTTTTTATTCTCTTAAAAAATAATGGCTGGGGGCGGCTAGGTGGCACAGTGAATAGAGCGCCGGCCCTGGAATCAGAAGGCCCTGAGTTCGGAGCCGGCCTCTGACACTTAATCCATACGAACAAAAAAAACCTAGCCGTGTAACCTTGGGCAAGTTACTTAACCCCAATTGCCCTAAAGGGGCGGCTAGGTGGCGCAGTGAGTAAGAGAGCCAGCCTCGGAGTTTGGATGACCCGAGATCAGATCCGGCCTCAGAAAATGAGCACCCACGCATAAATAATGACTAGCCGTGTAACCTTGAGCAAGTTACTTAACCCCAATTGCTTTAAAAAAAAAAATTTAAAAAAAAATAATGGCTGTTCAGGTAGAGGAGGATAGTAGGATATATTCAGAAATGAAGATTATGTGAAAATAAAATATATAAAATAATGAAATCTTAAAATATCC
Source organism: Gymnobelideus leadbeateri (assembly GCA_011680675.1). Lineage (NCBI taxonomy): Eukaryota > Metazoa > Chordata > Mammalia > Diprotodontia > Petauridae > Gymnobelideus > Gymnobelideus leadbeateri. Next base: position 28,002 of record WOXC01005868.1, on the reverse strand, counting down.
CCTTCATTCAAGCATAGGGACTAGACATTCTACTCTCAGAGATTCATTTTCTTTCCCTTACACATGCTTTTAAAAATTCAAATTCTTTTGCCACCTCATAAAGTGTGAAATCAAGGAGGGCACCAGGACAAGGCCCAAGGGAAGCTGAAGTATCAAAATTCCACTGTTTTGCCTAGGACTTATTGTGGCCCTGGAATGTATATTCTAATAATATAATCCAGAAAACACCAAGATTACACCATGCATCTTCTCCCATTAAATTGTAAGCTCACTGAGTTCAGGGACTATTTTTTGGCTTTCTTTGTATCCCCAGCATTTAGCATAGTACCTAACACATAGTAATTGCTTTAAAAATAACTTTGTTACTTATTTTTCAAAAATGATGACACCATCTTAGAGTCACAGGCATCGTGAGCCTCTAAAAGCTCTTTCAGGATTTCTGTGGTCTTGACTATTTTTCTGTGGAGGGAGTATACAAAGTCCCTGGAGAGTGACATCCAAAGGGTGATCGTTAATGACTAATTATCAGTTTTGCATTAGATTCTGAGGATTGTCCTGTAGGGTTTAGTACTAGGTCTTGCATCATTTTTCTGTTTATATCAACAAGTTGGGTAATGGTACGTACACTGAAAACCTAGAAAAGCAAGTGGGATTGCTAACCCTTTGCAAATAAGGTTAATCAAGATTACAGAGTTGTGAAAGTAAGCCTGAGTTTAAACCTTGATGTGATGAGCAATAAAAAGGCTTTCAGCAGATTGATGATATTATCATAGTATCATGAATTTAAAGTTGGAAGGGATCTGAGAAGATACCTAATGTGTCCCTCCCTTTTCATTTCACAGATAAGGAAACTGATGCTCAGAGAGGTTAAGGGGCTTGCCCAAAGTCATGCAGGTAATGTGTCAGAGCTGATGTTTAAACTAAGGATATCTGATTCCTAATCTTAATACCACTTTCTATGAGAAATGTGTTTTAGGAAAACTAATTTTTGGTGTTGGGCAAGATAAATTGTAAGAAAATTACTCAGGAGGATGCTATACTAGCCAGATAGCTCATATTAAAGCCCTAGAAAGAGTAAGAGGAAGGAAAATTGAGAGAAAAAGAAAAACTCAAGATATACTGTGAAGAAAAATCAATAAAACTTGGTGACATTGAAGTGGAATAAATATGGTGATACCATTGACAAAAATGGGGTAATTGATATGTTTGGCTAGTTTAGGTTGAAGAATTTAGGTTTGGACATTTTAAGGCTGAATGGTAGAACATTCAAGTAGAAATATCCTAAAGAAGAGGGAAGAGAGATTAAATGAATGTGATCAATTATCCATTGTATAAAATTATACATATTCCATCTAGAGACTGTCCACCTACTTACCTCAAAGAGAATACAATAAATGGTTTTGAAATATTGGTAATCATGATGTATAATTCAGAAAAGCAAGAATGAATCCCACATAATCTTCTTCCTCTATTTGAATTGCCAGTGACTTTATGAATCAATGTAATGATCACTAAAACATTTGAAATCTTTTTAAAAAACTCAAAATAGAAGAGGGCCCTCCAGATCATTCCTCTGTGGCATCATCCAAATGACATATGAGGTGTAATCTGGTGATTCCAGGCTAACACAAGTCATCTCTTTACATTTTTCTACCTTTGTCGGTGTTCTCAGAGGCTCCAAATCCCCATGGGAAAAAGTCAACTGCAAGACTTAGGATCCTGGCAATTCATTCATAGGCTATTAATCTAGACAGTTCACCAGAAGACTCAAGAAGGCACTCAAGACTTTACACTTCACCATGCCAGCCAAAATTTTCCCTGTTCCCCATCAGGTCGTTTTCTTTTCTAAATCAAGACAGCCATGAGTGAACCTTCTCTTTTGCGTTAATGATTCTCTACTGGTGGATCCAAACCAGAAATGACCTGCCACAAGTATTTAATTCAACTCAACAAATTCAGTTCCGTTTAACAAGCATTCATCATATGTCTCCCATGTGCAAGGAACTGAGTGGACCTTTATGCTTGGACAAAAGATAAAAATGACCCTGCAGTCAAGGAGGGCAAATTTCCTCATGTTCCACACTACTGTGCAAAGCTAAATGCATACCAGAAGCTAAGATTTCAAATTGTTGTAGTTCTCAGGTGAATAAAAGCTCTTTGAAGAAAGAAACTATTTTTTTTGTATTTTTAGTACCTGGCACATAATAGGCATTAGATTAATATTTCTTTATTGGTCGATTAATTGTCAGTCATTACTAGTCATTATTTGAAGCAAAATTTAAAAAATAAAGGTATGACAGGTATTTCTACTTGTGTTGAACCTTGTGGTTCTTCTGTTGTTTTTTTTTTCTCAAAAGAATTTTACCTAGCAAGATGTTTTTTACCATAAGTAAATATAAAATAAATAAACTATACCAAATTATAATCATATAATTATATTTACATACATAAATATATAGGTATGTAATGCATAAGCTAAAATAAAATAAATAGGTACAATACTAGCTATCTGTTCCCAACCTGTGGCAGAGCCTTCTGAGCTCATATTGGTCTGATCAGACACACTGTATGTTGACTCCAATATAGTGATGTCATTTAGGTACTCTTCAAGTAAGAATGACAACAGCCAAGTATAATATGGAGTATTGAACCTAGAGTCAAGACGATTTTAGTTTAAGTCTCACCTCTGAGACTCATTGTGATTACAGTGTTACAGGCTATGTGATCATGAGCTAATTGTCTTAATTTCTCTAAGCTTCAGTTTCCTCATCTGTAAAATGGGAGTCATAATGTAACAGCTATTCTGCGGGACTCTGGTGAAACATAAATGAGATTATGTATTTAAAGCACTATGTAAATATCAGTTATTTTTAATAAGAAAGAAAAGAAAAAGTAGAGAAAGAAAGGGAAAGAATTGGAAGAGAGAGATAAATTGAAACTAAGCATTTTTAGTCCAAGATATAGCATCCGATATTGACTTTTAACAAATCACTTACAATTACAGAAATGACAGAAAGCACATCAGAAGAAACCTGCTCTTAATCAAATATGGCAGTGTCATCTTCATAGCTGCTAGCTAACAAGTAAGTACTGACCTAAATTTTACCAAAGAACATTTTAAAAGCATTAAACATAGGCTGTTTACTTAGGAGACGCAATAAATATAAACACGTCTTGAGTTCTCAGTAAATTCCAAGTACAGACCTTAAATAATTCTAACCATTTAAATCAAATTGATTAATAACTGGAATACATTAAAAGAAACAGCTTCAGCAAATTTTCTGAGGAAAAGGTCTTTTAGTCAAACTCGATCCCTCCCTTTCCCTCTACCACATGCGTAATTCATGAACCTTTGTGGGTATGAGATTAGAGATCGCAAAGCTGACATTTTTACTTTCACTTAGCAGCCTGAATAATTGGTATGCTCCAAGCTTTTTAAGTGTTAAAGCAATCAGTGCTTTGAATTCATCTTGTGATATCATCACTGACAACAAGAGGCATCATCAATTTGAAGCATATGAAAGTTTGAAAAGAATATTAGAAATATTTCTTATTCTAAATACACAACAATTAAATGACATGTAATGAGAACTATGTTCCACTCTGCCCATTAATGAAATGCTCTTTACAAGTATGATGTATTGTTATTGTTTTGTTTTGTTTTTTCACTTCTGAATAAAGCAGAGACATTTATCTAACTATGGAATATGCAGTTCTGTCAAAGTCCAAACAGCCTATATTACTGGATGCATGATAAGGAAAAAATTAGGCTAATTGACTCATATATAAATGAAAATGATGGCAGCTGCAATTCAAAAGGACTTTTTTAGGACCCAGTGCTTGGATTTTCTTGGGAACCATATGGATAGAGGAAAGATGGATGCCTTGATGAGTGTGGGCAGAATCTACATGATGTCAAGCAAATAACTAGAGCTCAAAATCCTGGAAAACTGAAGAGTATTCTGAAGGACTATGTGCCCCAAATGCTCTATCTTCAAAACTGGTATATTTCACCCTTATAGTGGACTCCATGGCACAGACTGCCATGACAGCTCAATGTGTAGCTGGAATAACAAAGGGTGTGTTTTAAACTGTTCTAGCTCAGACTTGCAAAGGCTGTGAATGAAATGAAAAAAAAAAGAGAGAGAGTTACACCTTATGATTGGTTGGTTGAGCAGGTGATAAGGGCTGTTAGGAACATAGGATTATAGGTCTAGGTCTGGCAGGGATCTCTGAAGACATTTAACCCAAATCCTTCATTTTATAGATGAGGAAACTAAGGCCCAGCGAAGCTTAGAGGCGGCTAGGTTGCACATTAATTAGATAGAGTCTTGGGCTTGAAATCAAGAAGACCTGAGTTCAAATTTGACCTCAGACATTTGTTGTTGTTCATCCTTCATTTCAAAGAGAACCCATGACATCACATAGTGATGCTTTGACTTGAATTGGATTTAAGTGATGCCGAGTTGCATGAAATCCTCAGCCTCACTCTCTTCTCCAAAATCATCAAAGTCCTATGGCAAGACAAAAGTCAAGATGATTGGTGATGACCTAGGATGCAGTGGATGATCTTGACATCTTCAATGTTTGACCGAGTTCCAAGGGTTCCACAGTGCCTGTTCCAGTTGCCTTTATGGCCATTGAAACAAAATGTTCTCATCCACCCATTCAGCCAGGGGGAAGTCTTCACATGCTTGGGGTAGACTAGCTGCATCAATCTGGGCAAGCCACTGGACTACTATAAAATGGGGATAACAATAGCAACTATCTCCTAAAATCATTGTGAGAATAAAATGAGATATTTGTAAAGCATTTAGCCTTGTGCCAGGAACATAGTAGATGCTCTGTAAATGTTTGTTTAATTCCTCCCGTTCACTCATTCCTTCATAAGTGGTTTGCCCAATGTTATACAGGTAGTAACCATCAGAGGTAACTGTGGACTTAGTATTTCTACAGCCCAGCAGTGGTAAAGAACAAGACTAGAACCAATAATAGAGCAAAGTCTAGTTGGGAATGTCAGTAGGAATTTCTTACAAGAGCACACAAGTTGGATGAAGAGATATCACAATGGAGTAAAAATAGTGAACAAACGATTGAGTAGTAAAAACAGAAGAGGCAAGGCATAGAAAAGTGAAGATCAATGAAGCCTGGGTAAGTTCTGACACTGGGATTTTTTAAGAATGATACTTTTGGCTGTGGAAACTTATGGAGTAGCTATGAACATTCTGGCCAGTCCTGCCCTGTATTAATCAATCCACCTGGTCTTTTAAAGGACTAGACCTATTGAGTTCATGGAGCCAGCATCCTCGGGTCTCTGCCAGAACTTGTGTAATTGAAGAATACCATCATAATTCCTCACAGAAAAGGTCCGATGTGCTTGAAATTACCCAGTTGTCGAGGGCCCTAACACTAAATACCTAACCAGTGTTCTCTTCTGTAGGCTGAAAAATCCTAGTTCCTTCAACCTTTCCTCAAGTTTCTAATAGTTTTGGATATTACAACAGTTTCCAATAGTTTTAGAAATTTCAAATTACCAATAGTTCTTAGCTCTTCTCTTGGATTTCTCTAAGGATCGTCTAGGACTGTGTCTATTCTCATGGTGACACAATGGCTCCAGGACATTCCAGCTCTAACTTCTGTGCAAATCAATTATCACAGTTTACCTGCAGGAGAGTGATGCGGAAATTGATTGTTATATTATGCTGTCATGTAGAAGGACTGTACTGATTGATTTGACTAAAAGATGCTAGCAATAGTTCTATGAATCACTGCATCCCAAACACACAGAAACTATCAATATAATAATAACTTATCTATATAGATCTTCAAGTTTTACAAAGCCTTTTCTTCACAATAGGGTATATATGATCACATATGTGAATGAGTATGAATATTTTGAGAATATTTATGCTTTCCCTGTATGTTCACATGTATGAGACATACAATAGTATGTTTGTTAGTACAGTTGGTCATATACCTAGGAGCAAGCAGAACATACCCATGTCTATATGAGATAAGAAATTCAAATAGAATATAAGCTCCTTAAAGACATGGGTTGTTTTCATTTTTGTCTTTGTATAAAGAGGGCCAACCACAGGGTCTAGTTCATTTTTATGGTTGTTGTTCAGTTGTTTCAGTTGTGTGTGACTCTCTGTGACCCCAATTGGGGGAACATAGTAATCATTTAATAAATGCTTGCCAATTGAACAATTAAAGGGAAGTTGCATGTTGCAAAGACTTTATCAATGTATAGCCAATGAGTCAATTGATAACAGTTGCTTCAATGTTCACTATTATTAAAACTTTACCAATGCACAATTGAAAAGATTTGCCATTGAGCATCCCTTTGCACTTTGAACATCTGACTGAGTATAGTTAGTAAGGTTGTACAGACACAGTCAAAGATTAGCTCAGTGACTTTGCACAGCAACAATCTAACTCCAGCAAACAGGCAGCAAGCAAGAAAGGTGCTTTGGGGTTGATTTATATGAGGTTGAACTGGACCCCAAGCTGCTAGTTAAAATTGGTAGGGCACTGCAATCTACACAGTTTCTGAACACCAGCAGCACTTACAGAAAAAAGACCTCATGACGATTATTTGTCCAAAACTGGAGGTCAAATTGAAATGCCACTGATGGAATGGCCCCTAAGTGAGTACCATTGATCATTCCCAAGAGTGGCAGTGCCTCTGGCTCCCTGCATCAATCTAGAGCTTTATGTTCAAGTTCTAATCGGAGGCTCTGTGGAAACTCAATCTGAGTAGTAAGAGGAAAAGCCGCTGTCATCTCCAAACTTCACCAATTCAATAAATATTTTTGATGCTGCAATGATTTGGTATGCTGCTGCAAAGTTAGCAAATATTATACCTTTTGTAAAAGTGTTTGTGAAATTGGCTTTACCTTTTAACTATTCAATTCCTATCCATCCTTTAAAGACCTATCAATCAAGAAGCCTTACATCTCCCTTATCTAGAACAGCAATCCCCTCCCCGCCACCTCCTGCTTGGACTTTGAATAACACCTTACCTTTATCTCTCATCCACACATAACTTCTAATATTGTCTACTTTATCATGTATTTAGTGTGCATGTGGCATGCCCTCTTGTGTGCTCCAAGAGGGTAGGGACTGTGTCATAGCTAAACTTTGTATCACCCCCAAAGCTTAGCATACTGCTCTGCAACCAGTAGGCACTGAATAATGTTGATTCAAATAGATCTCTAATTTAGAGAATTATGTCTAAATTAGCTTAATGTAGAAGCATATGAAGGAGAGTCCCTTGTATCATAGACTCCGCTATTAGTTAAACTTGTAGAAAATAGTAATTTTCAAGTAGAGTTGGAAGGCAGGGAAACAGAGGCTCTCAGACAACTAATCCTAAGTCAGGAATTGGGGGCTTTTCTGACAAAGCTCAGGCTGCTTGCTATAGTGACAGTGGTTTAAACAAAAATTATAAACCTCAATCCAATTCTCCTCAGTTCCTCTGCTATAACTTTTCTTGGTGATATTTCAGGCTTAGGGTTTAGGATGTTAGGAAACACATGAGATAAAATGACATGTGTGAGGTGATGGGACCAGCATGATGTGACTGGATAGATAGCATGTTATCAGCACAAACTGCCAAAAACTTCTGTGAAACGTTAAAGACTGACCAGGAAAACTGTATAGGAATATGGGATGCCAGGATTCATCTCCCAGCAGATGTTTCCATTAATAAAAAGTGAACAATAACAATAATTATTCAATGCTCAGTCTACAAGTCCTCTCCACACTGCTGACTTGCTTTACTTATAAAAAGCCAAGGATTTTATTATCCTATAGATGTGCCAAGGATTTACAATAAAAACTTTTAGTATTTTTATCCTTCCTGCAATATGTGAAATAATGCTGGAAATGTGTTAGAAATATTAACAATTATAAAATTGAATTCCATGTTCATTAATTATCTTTTAAATGAAATGTATTGTAGGATTCAAAATATATGAGATACAATCTCTACCCACAAGGAGCTTAAATCAAGCAACCAATCAATTACCACTTAATACAGGACTACTTTGTACTGGACACTATGTTATGTGCTGAGGACAGAAAGACAAGAATAAAACTGCTTTTGCCCTCAAGGAGTTTATAGTCTGTATACCTGTGTGTTATACACATATATGTATATATAAACATATATGTGTATATGCACATATATACATATAGGTGAATAGGAAGTGAACTGAAGATTTTGTTACTCTAGGGAATTTACACATAAGAAAACTTCCCCTACCAATGAAGGTCATCACCTTCTCTGAAATTTGTGATCATAGAGAGTTACCTTAAACTTTCCACTAGCCACCCCTTCAGAGCTTCTTAATCTGTGGGTATAGACCCCATATGGGCTTGCCCTAGAGCACTAAGAGGAAGCAATTTGTCTATAGACGGTCTTTGTCAGAGTCAAAGCTTGCATTCAAGGTACTCTCTAAGACCAGTTTTCTATATAACCTTTCTATAGCCTCACATCCTTTCTGTTAAATAAGTTATGTTTGGATTGTTGGAAGAAAAAAGTTTGTAAAAGTTTTCTAAAATATGTTTTATTTCATGTGTATTTATTAGAGTATCTGGGGAGTTTAGGGAAAACTAGCACCTCTGCCATGAGGGCTTGCTGTACCCTTTGCAGGGCTGTTCATCCAACTTTGGGATCGACCTTTCACCCAATTCTCTCCTGTGGCTCCAAGAAGCTGCAATACTCATAGCTTTTACCCCAGTAAAACCATGTCAGCAGATGGGCTAAACTAGGTTGAAGATAACCAACAGACCTCAAAATTATTGGTGAGTTAGAGGGATGTCTACCCCAAGCATGTGAAGATGTATGGGCATCTGAGAACAATTTGTTCTAATGGACACAAAGGGAACTGAAGCAAAAACTGTTGAGCACTTAGAGTTTGGTCAGACATTGAAGACACCAACGAAGACACACTGCCATTCATATTGGCTTTTGTCTTAGAGCCACGGGACTTCAATGACTCTGGAAGAGAAAGTAAGGCTAATGACTTTATACAACTCTGCCTCACTTAAATCCAATTTAAGTCAAGTCTTGTAAATCAAGACATCACCCATGATATCAATGGTCTCCTTCAAAAAATGAAGGATGTACGGGAACATATTAAATCAGAAAGCCACTAGCAACAGGAAGGGGAGTAGTGGGGGGTAAATAGGATGTGTTACTGAAGCTGAAATTCCAGCCATAAGGAACAGCCAGAGCAAAGGCACAGAAATGTTACATTCAATGAACAAGCAAACTATATTTTACATATTATATATATACATATATATGTGTGTGTATAATATAACCATATATAATATATATTACATATATAATATATAATAAATTCAGATATAATATAATATAAATCAGACTATAATAATTACATAGAATTCAAAAAAGGAAAGAAAATTGAAAAGGAAATATAAGAGAATGCTTAATTGTTTTCAACGAATCAGTCACTGATTCACTAAATATTTATTAAACCCCTACTATGTTCCAAGCACTATGCCTGGTGCTGGGATTACCCAAAAGGAAAAGAAAAAGAAAAAAAGTCCCATCTCTCAAGGTGCTTCACAGTCTAATGGAGGATCCAACATGGAAACAATTATGTATAAACAAACTCTATATAGGATAAATCAGAGGTAACCAATACAGGGAAGATGCTGGCATTAAGGAGGATGAGGAAAGATATCTTATAGAAAGTGGCATTTTATCTGGGACTTGAAGTCCAGGAAAGCCAAGAAGCAGAGAAGTGAGCAGAGCCAGGAGAACATTGTATACAGTAATAATAATAATATACAATGATCAACTGTGAATGATTTAGCTATTCTGATCAATACATTGATCCAAAACAATTCCAAAGGATTTGTGATGAAAAATGCTATCCACCTCCAGAGAGAGAACTGATGGAATCTGAGTGGGGTTTGAAGCATGATTTTTTCACTCCTTTATTTTTCTTACAACATGACTAATAAGGAAATATGTTTTGCAGGATTTCACATTTATAATTGATTATCACATTTCTTGCTTTCTCAATGGGTGGGGGAGGGGTGGAGAAAGGGGAGAAAATTCAGAACTCATTTTTAAATGTACATTAAAAATAAATAGATGTTAAAATTACTTGAAGAGCTCATATGTAGAAGTATCAAGTTTATTTTTCGTGGTCTCAAAGGGCAGAACCAAGAAAGAATGGAAAGGGAGAGTTGTAGAGGCAGATTTAGGTTTGTTGTAAATAAAAACCTCCAAACAATTAGACCTATCTAAATGTGGAATGGGCCACTCTGAGTAATTGCCCTTCAATGGAGCTCACTACCTATAGGAGATGCTGTAGATAGCACTTCTATTCAGTTATAGGTTGGATAAATGATCTCCAAATTTCCTTTCAACTCTTAGGTTCTATAATTCTCAGAGATTGGTGGGGTGGGACCACTTTTAGCTCAGAAGATGAAGGCAGCAACTCTCAAATTTAATCTGGAAGAAAGAAAAGAATTTATGCCAGTGGAATTGTGGCCCTTCAGTCTACCGCATGCTTGTGGGATGACCTGTGTCCAAGCCAAGAGGCAACAAAGATTAAGATAAGAAACAGGAATAGTGGCTGGCCAGTCCAGTTTGACAGGAATATAGAGTTTTCTTGGAAGTTATCACAGAATCTCAAACCCAACCCGTGCCCAAACAAGCATCTGCTTATACAATGTACCTGACAAAGGAATCAGCCAGACTCTTCTTGAAGACTTCAATGGAAGAGGAACGTCCTGAGGAGCCCATTCCCTTTCTGGATGCTATTAAACTAGAGAAGGGTTTTTTTTTCCTTATCTCAAGCTCAAAACTGACCTGCAATTTCCACCCACTATTTTGAGTCCTGCCCTCTGGGGCCAAGCAGAGTGAGTCTAATTCCTCTTCTTTATGACAGCCTTTCAAATGCTTTAAGACAGATTAGATGCCTGCCTTCCAAACCCCAAACTGTCTCTTTTCCATTATAAATATCTTCAGTTCCTTCCATGGTTTCTTCTAGCATCACAGATTCAGAATTGGAAAGAACTTTGGAATAGTCTAGTCCAGGAATTCTCAATGTTTGACATTTAAAAATCATTAAGGACTCCACCCCCAAAGAATCATTTTTTTTTAATGTGGGTTACTTCTAAGGATATGCTGATAAACGTTTAATAACCAGACCTCCAAGGGGGAAATATAAACACCTTCAAGTTTAATCCACATTATTAACATTTTAACCACTTTCTTAAGTAGACAATAAAAAAGCAATAAAGCAAGCCCTGATTTGTAGTATTTACCTATTTTCAGAGTGTAAATGTTCACACTGAAAATTTATTGATTGGTTTTCAAGATCCAGTGAGATCTGGGTCTAACACAAGGATGTTTATTAATATTTAATATATTATAAATTAAAATATCTGACTATTATTATGAAAATAGATTTGGCCTCATAAGCACCCTGAAAGGGTCTCAAGTCCTAGAGATCCCCAAACCAAACTCTGAGAACCAATGATATAATTCAGTGCTTCTTAAAATGTGGGTCACAATCACATGTGGAGTTGTGAAAATTTTGGCAACAGTAAAAGATTTCTGAATGCACAACAACCAAGAGTTAATTAAAAATCAAATGTGTACTAAATACAAGTTATTTCTGGCAGTGCTTGCCCATGATGCATCCAGCAACTTCACTGCATCTTTGGTTTTGAACGCATGACATGGACACTTTGCATGTGTGGCTCTCAGGCCATGCAAAAATAATGACCACTGTCCAAAGGCCAAAAAGTGTAATGAGTGGAAAAAGTTTAAGAAGCCCTGATCTAATTAATCTTCATTTTACAGATGAGGAAACCAAGGCCCAGAGAAGTATTGTAATTTGCCCAATATCACACAGTGACGAAGCATACTGATAGTGCTTTGAATCCAAATCCAACATTTCTTTATGCTGTGCTATGCTACCTCTCAGTCATGATGTTGAGATCCTATCTTGAGTCCCTTTCTAATGCCCACTCTCATGTATCATGGTCTTGATGTAGTTTAGAGATGCTAAATGGACCTGAAAGGCAAGATAAACAGTGTGTATTTCATCCTGCATCCAATGTATGATACATTCTGATGGCCAGCACCAGGCTTTACTTTCTCAGGACAGAGAATTCAGATGAAATTCAGCAGATACAATGAGATACATAGTCTTCAGTTGTACCTGAAATACAGCTTCTATATCACTAAAACTCTTGTTCAACACCAGTCCCAAATGACCTGTTCATCTCTAGTCTGTTCTATGTCATAATTGGGACCTGAGAGTCACAGGATGCCAGAAACACATGAATACCCAGTAATTCTCTCAGCTACTTATTACCTTGTGTGACCCTGGGTAAAACACATAACTTCTCTGGACTACAATTTCCTCATCTATAAAATTTGGGCATTAGATTACATGGCTTCTAAGGCAGCTTTTTTGGTTCTACATCTTTGCTTTCAGGAGCCTCTGATGGTAAAACGGTAGAAAATATTTTAGTGCTGAGATTTGGCTTGAGACTACGTTATTACTTCTTAAAGTTTTGCTCCCCATCACATAGAGCCCAACAGGATGCCACAGACTTTGAACAGACAGTTTTATGTGTGGAGACAGGCCAGCCCTGGCATTGGAAACCAGAATGTCTGAGCAGAAAGTTCAGATGGCCAGACATGAGTACCAGGAAGATGACTTTGGCAATGATGTGAATGAAGGATTTTTCCAGGGGAAAACACAGTCCGAGACTTTTTGATCAGTTGTTTTAAATGACATTGTGTACTGAAAGCTACTGCAGACTGTATTCAACCAGAAGGCCTTAGTAAATTGCACAAACTAACAAATCATAAGAAACAAGGAGCAGTGGGTGAATAGAAAGCCAACCTGAGAGTCAGAAAGACAGGGTCAAGTTCTTCCTTTGTCCCATACTGCCTATGTGACCCTGTCACTGAACTCCATGGCAATTCCTTAAGAATAGAGGGTATGTATAGAATAGACATGTATTTGTGTGTGTGTATGTATATGTATCTGTGTATATCTGTGTGTCCACACATACACACATACAAATTTGTGTCTAATGCTAGCCATCTCTAGGGCAGGGTAGGAGAAAAAAATTAAGTTATATAATAACTTCTTTATATATTTAAAAGGAATAGCAATTTGTATATATATAGATAGATATTTATTATGTAATAAATCTTTATGATATTTATATATAATAGATTTGAAGTTTATATGCAATCATCTTTTTATTCTACTATTTTAAGCAAATGTTTTTTAAAGAATAAATGTTTACATATAGAAGCCAATGGATAAAGGACTCAACTTAGAGTTAGGAAGAACTGAGTTTGAATCTTGCCTTAGACAATAACTAATAACTAACACTTGCCTTAGACAATAACTCTGGGCAAGTCCCATAAAATGAGGAAATTGGATTTAATGGGCTCTAAGATTCCTTCCAGATCTGAACCTGCAATCCTATGACTTTGCAGTCTGTCTTAGAGGTGGAGGTTTCTATACTGGAAGTCTTCTACACTGAAGAAATGATAGGTCAGGAGAGGAAAGAAGGAAGGAAGGAAGGAAGGAAGGAAAGAAGGAGGGAAGGGAAAAGAAAGAAAAAAGAAAGAGAGAGAGAAAGGAAGAGAAGGAAGGAAATAAAAGAGGGAGGAAGGAAAGGAAAAATAGAAAGATAGAAGAGAGGGAGAAAGAAGGGAGGAAGAAATAGAAACAGAGAAAGAGAGGAGGAGAGGGAGGAAGAGAGAAAGGCAGGTAAGGAAGAAAGGAGGGATAGGGAGGGAAGAATGGAAGAAAGAAGGAAGTAAAGGATAAAGGAAGAAAGGTAGGTAGGACTACTAGGTCAGCATCTGAAAAGAGATGAAAACAAAAAGGAAAAGGACTTATATATACAAAAATATTTATAGCAACTCTTTTCTGGGGATAAAAATTAGAAATAGAGTGGATGCCCATCAATTGGGGAATGACTGAACAAGTTTTGTATGTTATTGCGATGGAATACTATTGATCTAGAAGAAATGATGAGCAGGTGGGGGCAGCTAGGTGGCCCAGGAAATAGAGCACCAGCCCTGGAGTCAGGAAGACCTGATCTCATATACAACCTCAGATATTTGACACACTTACTAGCTATGTGACCTTGGGCAAGTCACTTAACCCTAATTGCCCTACCCTCCTCCCTCCAAAAAAAAAATAATAATAAAGAAATGGTGAGCAGGATGCTCTCAGAAAAACGTGGAAAGATGTGCATGGGCTGATGTAAAGTGAAATATACTGTATACAGAGTAACAGCAATACTGTAAGATGATCAACTGTTATTGCTTAGCTATTCTCAGCAATACAACCATCCAAGACAACTCTGAAGGACTTATGATGAAAAATGCTAACCATCCCCAGAGTAAGAACTGATGGTATCTGAACACAGATTGAAGCATACTTTTTTCCTCCTTATTTTTCTTGAGGGTTTTTTTCTCTATGTTTTCTTTCACAATATGTTTATTATGAGAGGAAAAAATATCCCCAGGTTGGGGGTAGGAGGGGTAGGAGGTGGGGGTGAAAGGAGGAAGAAAAAGGTAGGTATGAAGGAAGACCAATAACTAAGGAATATTTTTCTTTTTAAATACTATCATTTCAATATGCATATTTGTCAAATAACAATAGTTAAAAGACAAATATCCTACTATAGTTACAAAGGTACATGATTTGCTCTCTCTACTATATTGGATTTCTGTTGCATTTTCACTTATTGCAATAATACATTCATTATACCTGTGTAAAAAAATCAAGAAAGCAGAAATGTTAGGTCTGCTTTTTTTAAGATTAAAGTTCCTTTTCCCATAATTAACCAGGTAATTCATGTGTGCTGAAAGTTTACTCTGTTGCTTAAATCATTGAATACTAATTACATTTATAGTGACAGCAGCATAATCAGTAGAGACAATTGCATTTAGTCAATGGAAATGCTATTCTCAGGTGCCCATTACTTATCAAAAAAGAGAACACTGCAGTATGATTTAATTTTCCACTCTCTTTCCTTTGGCTATTTGATAGAAATGTAATAACTCTTTGGTTTTTATTTAATCACAATGTGAGTCACTGAAATTTCTATTTAAATACCCTTTAATTTATTTTGTAATTGTTATATTGGAATTTAGCTCTAATGTGTGTATGTATATCTGTGAATATGTGTTTCTCTGAGCATATAAAGATATATACATCATAGTAGTTACAAAGGAAATTTATGTACTATGGCTCTATTTATAATCCTCTTTTCAAGACCAATTCTGCTAGTGAGAAGTTCTGCCTTGATTGGTAGCAATTGGTTAGTGAGTGAAATAACCTAATATGAAATTTACTTAAATTTCATAATTCATAAAAAACAGCAAGTTTTAACCAGAAATGATCAGCTCCCTATCAAATAGTCCACTATCTTCACTTTTCACAAAAGTAAGGTACCAGCATCTCTAGTTCAAGCCAAACTCTCTCCCACTTCCTTCACATCCAATTCCTCTGCTACACATCACAGAACCTCTCACTTCCTTTAAAATGCAGCTCATATCTGCCAAACTGCTAGTGCCCTCACTTCCAAATTGCCATATACACACACACACACACACACACACACACACACACACACACACACACACACACACTTTGGTTTTGTGTTCTCTATATTTATTTGTTATTCATATTTGTGTAAATATTTGTATTTTTAGTCTATATTCAGTGTGTATATATCGATATGTGATACATATTTACACACTATTTAAACACTTTTACATATACAAATATACATTACATATCTGCATGTGTGTATGACATTATCATACATACCATTTAAATTACATGTATACATATGTACATATAGTATACATGCATATCTTTATAGCACTGTAGTGCCAATGCAATATTCACAGCACCCACGGTCACTATAAATATACCTGCATGGTGCTCAATGGCAAAATATAACAGACTCTCTATATAGAAGACAAAAGCAAAGTATCCATTCAAACACCAGAAAAATGAATCCCAAAACCAGTAAGCCAATTCCATTATAGTAGCAGAGAAGTTAATAAGCCACAATATCACAGAGAACCACAGAATCCTTTAACCTTCCCACAAACCAACATTTACTCACAAGGCTGTTTGCCTGAATTTTCTCTCCTACCACCGTCTAGCAGTTCTGACTCCCAGCTGTGTGGGATGACTTGCAGTGAAGTTTCCCCATTCTGAATATCATATATACATTCTTATTACTTCCTTGTATTTTGTAACTAAGTTCAGTATTGTTTCCCTATATATATATATATATATATATATATATATATATATATATATATGTCATTGTGTATTTCAAGGTAATGTAAGAGCTATTGAGTATTAATACAATTGATTGGATTAACTATTGAGACCAAATTAGAGGTGTTTTTAGTTTGGGGAAAGGAATGGTAGTGTGAGAGGTAGCAAAGGGTTAAGTTTCTATAGAACTGCAAAAATTGCTGAAACAAGACTACTGATAAAAAGTACCAGACAGTAGCCTTTGGAAGAGTTGAGGCAGTAGCCTTGGGAAGAAGTTGGGTTCCCAGTTCCCAGAGAACTCCTAGATAATTCTAAAAATGAAATAATGTAGAATAAAAGGGAGCTGGCAGCAGCAGGTGGATTTGACCAATCAGAAAGCAGACAGCGGTTCTTGGGACACTCAGGCCCAGATAAGGACACATCTAGGTTGGACTAAAGGGGGTTCAGTATTCTGAGGTTGTTATTGCACTTGTGTAGTGGACCTCATGTATTATGTATGTTATCTAACAGAATTAGAGCCTCATTAGTAATAATTAGGTTAATGTTTGGCAGGGGTGGGTAATCCTTGTCTATTTAACCTGGCTTCTGCTTTTGTGGGGCAGCCTCCCCTCCCTGGATTTCCCAGAGACAGGACCGCCCGCTTTTCCCGAGATTCTAATAAAACTTTCTACCTTCACTTTGAAAAGTCTCTGAGGAATCAGTTTTGGGTTAGGGTCTCCGTACCCCACACACAGCTTTCTGTGGGCTCTGCTCCACCCTTCAGTAAACTCCACACACCAAAAGCTCTATGTGATTATAGTCAGCCTATTAGGGGACAGAGTTTATTTTCAAAGCAGGGAAGATCTTCAAATTACCATTACCATTACAACCACACACACATTATACCACATACTACTTAAATACTTTATGTGTGTGTGTACATATATTATATGGGTACATCTATCTATCACATACTATTTAAATGCCCTTTATATGTACAAATATGTACAAACATATACATATACATATGTATATTATATGGCATTTATACTATTTAAATATCCTTTATATATTATACATATAACACATATTATAAATACATCTGTATACCAGATGCAATTTAAATATCCTTTATATATACAAATATACATATATACACATATGCATATCTTATATATGATATCTTTATATATAGTTGTGCATATATTTCTCATTAGAATTTATGCTTCCTGAGAGTAAGGTTTGTTTCATTCATTGTATTTTTAATTCAAGTGCCTAGACAGAGAGGTACTTAATAAATACTTGTTGATTGATTCGTTTATAGTTTACTATAGAGGAATCAGTTCCCTACCTGACATCCCAATTGCTGATATAATTAGTATTTATATGGCACTTCTCAGCTTCAAAAAGCCTTATAAAATTAATTCATTTTCCTCATATGCCAAAAAAGTAAGAAGCTGTTATTTTTTTTCCACTGTGCAATTCAGGAAAGAAAGGCGAAGTAATTTTACCTAATGCTGTAAAATGAATCAGATTACAATTTTTCTCCACCTAAGCCCTCTGCACATAATACCAGCTTTCTTCTCTTGACTGAGCTGTCCTGCAAAGCTTTCCTTCCCTTATTCCTTCATGCTTTTGCAGAAATGTTTTGAGTTTGTTTTCCCTATGCCAATATAAACCCTACACAATATAAGGTATCATTAAAGTTCTACATTTCCCTGAAGCCTAGAGTCTAATACTTCTCAGATTCTTCTGAATATCTTTTTAGAATTATGACCATCTATACCACATCATTAGTCTCCCTTTCTACTAGACAATTCTAATCTATAACTCCAAACAAAAACAAAGGTAACTTCCTATCCTGAGGAGTACAAGGCCCCTTTCCAGGGGTATCTAGGACTGGAGAAATGTAATGGAGGAGTTGCAGTACTGTGCCTACCAGCAGGTCAGGTCTGTACTCTATACAGGCTACTGCAAAAAGACCTGTCTACCCCCAAAATATTTTTTTTTGCTTTTTGGAGGGGGAAGGGCAGGGCAATTTGGGCTAAGTGACTTGCCCAAGGCCACATGGCTAGTAAGTGTTGAGTGTCTGAGGCTGGATTTGAGCTCAGGTCCTCCTGACTCCTGGGCCAGTGCTCTATTCACTCCAACACCTAGCCACCCCTCCCCAAAATATTTTTTCTGCATCTTAGTCATTCTTTGGAGTTAAGGCATGGTTGGCATCCAGCACATATTGATTGATTATTAGCTTGCCAGGTTTCTAAACTAACTAGTCAGTACTAGTTGGGTACCAGGATTATGAGTCAGGTCTAATTCAGGACAATTCAGTGATTTAGATTTAGGATTAGAAGGTTATTAGAGGGGGCGGCTAGGTGGCACAGTGAGTAGAGTGCCGGCCCTGGAGTCAGAAGGACCTGAGTTCAGATCTGGCCTCAGATACGTAACACACACACAAATAAAAACCTAGCTGTGTGACCTTGGGCAAGTTACTTAACCCCAATTGCCCTCCAAAAAGCAAAAAAAAAAAGGTTATTAGATACTCATGGACCATAATAATGCATTAAAAAATAATTTTCTTTAAGTTCAAAAAAGAAATCATTCAAATAAAACACTACACCCCTCAGCCTCCCATTCCACCACGACAGTGGACAGCGCTTCAAGTCAAAAAGATATCTATACCCTCAGAGACATGAACAATCATCTAAATCATTGACATCAACTCCTATAAGTGGAATATTCTGTGCACCTGGTCCTCCAGACCAACTAAAGCCTGAGAATGGGTCTCCTTACCTCCTTAAACTATCCCACGGTACATAAAGTAACAGTTGTTCCTACCCCTACCAGAAGGTAGTAACTGGCAAGGCAGGGCCATAATTAAAAATATGCTAGAGACTGTCCAAAAATGGGGGGCTCCAGAATTGGAGCAACATAGTAAAGGAAAGAGCAGAATCTAGAACTTCAAGCCTAGGGGGTCATAGTAGCTGAGGATACATCAAAAGGCCATGGCAAAATGTTAGCAATTGATAGTTTTTATATTGTCAACCCAGGCTTCTTACCATGTATCTTCTTGAGCCTTCTTTAAGGAGGAGACACTGGGGCAGAGCTAAGATGGCAGCATAGAAGCAGGAAAACTCTGTGAGCTCCCGCCATAACCACCTCAAATACCTATAAAATATGACTCTAAAAAAATTTAGAGCTATAGAACCCAAAAAGTGACAGAGAGAAACAAATCTCCTGCTGAAGGCAGCCCAGCAGGCCTACAGGAAGGGTCCGTCACAGCATGCTGGGAGACCAGCCCCAAGTGAGCCCAGGGTTTTAGCCTCAGGGTGGCCCTGACCAGCAGCAGTTGGAGTGTATGTCAGGAGAGTGGATCACCAGCAGCTATGGTGGTTTACAGAATTATCAACCCATAAATGAGAAAGGCAAAGTAAAAGGTCTGTGTGGAATTCGGTTGGAACTGGGGGGGATGGAGGCACAGTCTGGCCCCGGCCCCTGTAGTGCAAAGCAGTGGAGGTGTAGCAGCCTTGCAGCCACCTCCACATAGCTACTTCACAGCTCCTGACCTGCAGATCATAAGGGGACCAAGATACCATTCAGAGGGTAATTGCTCTTGCTTTAACTTGCTTGGATCTGGATCCCTGTCTTGGGTGGAGGTCCTGGGGTGTATGGCCACTGAGCCAGAGCTTGTGGTGTCTGTAGAGAGAGCACCCAACTAATAACTCTGGCAGCTGAGAAAAACCCAGCAATTTGGGACAAAGCTCTCCTCTCTGGAAGCAAAGCTCTAATGTGGCAAAGAGATCAAAAGTCAAGTAACTGAGTGGCAACATGAGCAAGCAAAGGAAGCAAGGCAAGCACAGCAATCAAACCTTAGATTCCTTTTTTGGAGACAAAAAGGATCAAAACATGGAATAGAAGGAAGACAATGAAGTCAGAACTCCTGCACCAAAAGCTTCCAAGAAAAAAATAACTAGTTACAGGCCATGGATGAGCTCAAGAAGGATGTTGAAAATCAAATAAGAGAAGTGGAGGAAAAATTGGAAAGAGAAATGAGAATGATGCAAGAATATCATGAAAAGAGAATCAACAACCTGACTGAAGAAACACCATAAAAAATAGACTAACTAAAATGGCAGGAAGACCAAAAAGCCAATGAGGAGAAGAAGAATTGCAAAAGCTCACTGAAGAGAATAATTCCTTCAGAATTAGATTGGAGCAAATGGAAGCTAATGACTTTATGAGAAATCAAGGTACTATTAAACAGATACAAACAAATGAAAAAATAGAAGACAATGTGAAATATCTCATTGGAAAAACCACTGACCTGGAAAATAGATTCAGGAGAGATAATTTAAAAATTATTGGGCTACCTAAAGGCCATGATCAAAAAAATAGCCTAGACACCATTTTTCAAGAAATTCTCAAGAAAAATTGCCCTGATATTTTAGAACAAGGGGGCAAAATGTAAATTGAAAGGATTCACTGATAACCTCTTGAAAAATATCTCAAAAAGAAAACTCCCAGGAATATTATAGCCAGGTTCCAGAGTTTCCAGATCAAGGAGAAAATATGACAAGCAGCCAAGAAACAATTTGAATATAGTGTAAACACAATCAGGATAACACAAGATCTAGCAGCTTCTACATTAAGGGATCAAAGGGCTTGGAATATGATATTCCAGAAGTCAAAGGAGCTGGGATTAAGACCAAGAATCACCTACCCAGCAAAACTGAGTTATAACATTTCAGGGGAAAACATGGTCATTCAAAGACATAGAGGACTTTCAAGCATTCTTGATGAAAAAACCAGAGTTGAATAGAAAATTAAACATTCGGGGTGGCTAGATGGCACAGTGAATAGAGGAGTCTAGAGGACCTGAGTTCAAATCCGCCTCAGATACTTAACACTTACTAGCCATTTGACTTTGGGCAAGTCACTTAACCCCAGTTGCCCCTCCAAAAAGCAAAAGAAGAAGAAGAAGAAGAAGAAGAAGAAGAAGAAGAAGAAGAAGAAGAAGAAGAAGAAGAAGAAGAAGAAGAAGAAGAAGAAGAAGAAGAAAATTTGACATTCAAATACAAGAAGCAAGATAAGCATAAGAAGGTAAACAGGGAAAAGAA
The DNA here is from genome assembly GCA_011680675.1 of Gymnobelideus leadbeateri. Taxonomy (NCBI): domain Eukaryota; kingdom Metazoa; phylum Chordata; class Mammalia; order Diprotodontia; family Petauridae; genus Gymnobelideus; species Gymnobelideus leadbeateri. The sequence goes on along the minus strand of WOXC01005868.1, from coordinate 6,572 downwards.
ATCAAAAGGAACTTATCAAAGTTGAACTATTTACATTCTTACATGAAAAACAATAATTTTAACTCATGAAATTTTTCTCAGTATGAGGATAGTTAGAGGGAATATAAAGGTACATGTATATATACATACATATATGTCTATATAGGAGGGTATATGTCTGTATGAATACATATGTGAATGTGTGTATATATGTGTACAGGCATACATAGAGGGCACAGGATCAATTGAATAGGAAAAGATGATATTTTAAAAATAAAATTAAGAGGTGAGAGAGGAATATAATGAGAGGAGATAGGGAGAAACAGAATAGGGTAAATTGTTTCATATAAAAGAGGCAAGGGAAAATTGTTACAATGGAGGGGAGGAACAGGAAGGCAAAAAGGAATGGGTCAACCTTAATCTCATTGAATCTGGCTCAGGGAGGGAATGATATACTCACTAAATTGGGTATCTTATCCTATAGGAAAGTAGGGGGGAGTAGATAAGAGGGGGGATGATGTAGGGGAGGGCAGATTGGGGAGAGGGTAGTTAGAAGCACACACTTTTGAAAAGGGACAGGGTCAAAATAGAAAATAGAACAAGTGGGGGTGGGATAGGATGGAGGGAAATATAGTCAGTCTTTCACCATATATCCACTATGGAAATGTTTTGCATAGCTACACATGCACAACCTATATTGAATTGCCTATCTTCCCAGTAAGGGTGGGTGACGAGGGAAGAAGGGAAAGAACCTGGAATTCAAAGTTTTAAAATCAAATGTTTAAAAAAATTACTATTATTATTATTTTACATACAACTGGGAAATAAGATATATAGGCACTGAAGTTCCATCTTGCCCTACTGGAAAGTAGGAGGGGACATGGGAGAGGATATTGTAGAAGATTGGGGGAGGGGGTATTCAGAGGGATCTCTGTTTTGGGGTAGTGGGTAGGGGGAAAATGGGGAGAAATTCTGTATCTCAAAATCTTGTGGAAATGAATGTTGTAAACTAAAAATAAACATTATTTTTTTACAAATAAATTAAAAATAATAAGAGAGGGCGGCTAAGTGATGCAGTGAGTAGAGTGTCGGCCCTGGAGTCAGAAGGACCTGAGTTCGGATCCAGCCTCAGACACTTAACACACACAAACACAACCTAGCCATGTAACCTTGGGCAAGTTACTTAACCCCAATTGCCCACCAAAAAGCAAAATAATAATAATAATAATAATAAGAGAAAAAATAGAAAGAAAAAAATAAATCAAATAAAGAGGAGACACAGTTAAGCAGACTAAGAGATTTATTACCTCCTCTCTCTACCATACATTTGTGCCCAAATAAAACATCATAGGGCATATGAGAATAAGAAAGGATTGACTTTAAGATAAATCATCTATATCTAGACTTAGGGGAGACTAAGACTTATTTAGTTAAATACTTACACAAATTCTCTACAATTCATTGTCTTAAAGAGTTTCCTGGGACACAGATGTTCAGTGACTTGTGCATGGTCACACAGACTGTATGTGTCAGAGATGAGACTAGAAACCAGGCCTACCTCTCTTTAGGACCAACCGTGAAGATCCTTTATCATGCTGCCTTTGCAAAAATCTGTATCTGAAGGTTGGAAAAACCATTTAGAATAGACATGTTCATCCTTAAAATAATAATTATTTTAGAAGTGGAGGATGTTCATTTTTAAATAACACCAAGTCCATTTCCCTTGGAGACCTTACAGTCACATTATTTTTCAATAATTTATTTTCATTGATCAGCCTAACAGTTTGACACTTTATTTATGGGCTACTGTGATGGATCACATCCGTTCTGAAAGTAAAGTAAGCAAATTCTCTGTTTAGGTAATTAAAGTAGAAGGTCAGATTTTGATTATATTCTCTATTCCCCTGCTGAAATATAATATAAAATAAAATCTATAAATTTCAGAACTAGCTAGCAGTCATCTGTGGTGACTTTAGAATTAAAATTCAATTACAAACCTGGACTTATTCACAATATATATACATACATACATACATAAATGCATACATACATACATACATACATACATATATATATATGTAGAGGATAAGAAACAATCATGGAAGCCTGCTTTCACACATACATTGATTTTTGTTTTGTTTTGTTTTTATTTATATGCTTTATCTGACAAACAGCCCAAATATCTCTCTCACTTATCTTAAAGGTAAAAGTTTGTAGTTGCCAAATTTTTCAAAAGGAACTGAGAAAATACTAGCCCTCCATGCTTAGGATGTCATGTGGTATTTGTCTAACCCTCTGTCCCACTGCTGCTGAACTCCCACCAATGATATTTATCAGTAAGCCATTGGCAGGTACAAATGAAACCCACAGGTTCTACAAGTATAATGTATAAACAGAATGTAACTCCACATTATTATAGTTGGAATTTAGATCTTTTGATAATAATGTACAAAGATTTCAGATTAAAAAATTATCAATTCACCTCCTTATGTAATGTAATCATCTGGCACATTCTGCCCAAACCCATACCTGCATGAGTCATATGTATTTAAGAAATGTCTCCCATGAAAACACGGAATTAAATAAATTCATGGCTGAGACTGAACAGCTAAATAATGGTTGAAAAGGAAACCTGAGATATTGCTTCTTGTTTTTCCTTTCCTAGGCTCCAGGGAACACTGCTCCCCCCTGCCCCCCCCACACACACACCAATTTTTTTTGAGGTTTGTATACTATCCCACTCTTTCCAAGTTTTATGAAATATTTGTTTAGATTGGGAATGATTATTTGCCTTGGAAAAGCTTGGTCCAATCTTTTGCTATCTCCACATACATTCTTGTGCCAGGTCTTTGCAAGAACTCCTTGGTGACTACTGCCAAACAACCTTTTGAAATGTTAATTATTAAAAGAATACAGAGAGAGAGAGAGAGAGAGAGAGAGAGAGAGAGAGAGAGAGAGAGAGAGAGAGAGAGAGATGGGAAGAAATACACAAATTTCCAAAGACTACGAGGCAGTATTATTTTTCTGATTTGTTTGTTAGTATGTATATATTGACATATAGATAGAGATATATTTAAAATAAATGTTTATTCTATTCTAAATAAAATTGCTTAAATTGGAGATTGAAACTAGCTTTTTAGGATGGAGGGAAAGAATAAAACTGTAATTATCAAACCAGCTGAACAATCTTTCATTATCTGCAGAAGCAATAATTAACTCTTATCTTTATATAAACTGGCACTCAAACAAACTCAATACATTTTTGAATTACATAGTGGAAAGTCCCAGTCAGTAAATGTAGAAACAAAAGTGCATGGGTGAGTGACTTGTCAAGTCAATGGAGAGGCTAAGAACCAGGACCCTGTCTTCTGAATGCCAATCTTTTATTCTGTTCTTAGACCAGGCTATCAGGGTCATAAAAATGTGGAGAGTGAACTATAGCCTTTCAGATTCTCACCTTCCATTCCCAGAACAAAGGGAAAAACTTCATCAATGAACTAGGCTCCACTAGCAAAGTATAAGAGAAACTCTTTCAGATCTTTAGATCACAGTTGATTTCAGCTTATCCCTTGATTACACCTAGACATCCAGATGAAAAGTGAAAATTCAGCCCTTTGGATATTAGAGGCACATGATGCACGATATTTAGCTGTTTCCAAGCACTAAAATAAGGGGTATGGGAGAGGACAAAGAGAGTGATAAAATTTAAAACTCAAAACTTTTTTAAATGTTAAAAATTGTTTTAACATGTAATTGTTTTATGTATATATATATATAATTTTGTTATATTATATATTGTTTTAACATGTAATTGCTACACACACACAAACACACACACACACACACACACACACACACACACATATATATATATATATATATATATATATATATATATATATATATTAATGTGAGGCATCAGTTGAGAGCCTTTACCTTGGAATTATTTACCTCCACTTTCCAGAAGATGCTACTCAACAAAAAATCTGATAAAATTCAGTTTAAATTAAATCTATACAATTCAACATATATTTAGTGCATGCTTACTATGTGCAAGGTCAGAACTTTTTTGTTTGTTTTGTTTTGTTTTGTTTGGGAAAATGGACAAGAAGTAGTTTGCCACTATACAAAATAAATCCCCCTAGTTCTGCCCATTCTGGTTCAAATAAAGTGTTTTAATATCAAAGATCAGTAATACTATATTCTCTTTTCAGTGTTCAAGTATTGTTACTTTTACAGATGTGTGGAACCAACCTACAAGCGACAATGCCTTCCACATTATAAAAGATCAAAATTACTAACTCAATTTAAAGGCTGTTTCTGTATGAAAGCAAAATTATCAATCACCATTAGAAAATTCAGTTAATATAGTTTTGTTTTTAATTGATCCAACTGAACTATTAATCTTGTGTAAACAAGTTGCTCACTTTGGTTGATTGAATACTGCATTTGTCAACCAATTGTTGAAGTACAGTCTTAAATCAACCAATAGTAACAAAGTTTGGCCACTTGCAAAGAAGGTGATTAAATCAAGGATCTGGACAATTCGGATCAAAATAAAACTAAATTTCCTCTGACAACATTAGACATTGAGTTTTCTCAGTCCAGCTACTCTGCAGCTAGACAAATTGCTGGGCATATTTGTAAGGACTCCTCCATACCTAGGGCCAAATAATCTTTTGAAATGTTCTCTTAGAAAGGATGATAATCAGAACAGATGACAAGATTGCATAGAGAACTCTATCAGATGCTAATTCTCAAGGTTATTTATTCTACAGATTTGCTTCAGGCTTGGATAGGGAGCTCTCAGAGTTGGCAGCAGCCAGGTATACACTAACTTTTTGCTTTTGGATCCAGAAATAGATGCCAGATGACCTTAGAGTAGAATAAGAAATTGCCTTCAAAAAATAATTATAGGGAAGACAAGTCCCTACCCATTTCTATCCAGTCAGAACTTTCAGTTAGAGATTTACTCTCACTGTTGTTATTAAAATACAGATTGTGTAGGGACTTATTGTATATTGTTACTTAGCAATGATTTATAACTTTGTCAATGCTCCAATAATACATGCAATCTCTTCAGTATGGATACTCCCAGAGTTGGTGCAAAGCTTCATCTAGTCATACCTTTATATACTGGGCAACTCTTATCCATCTTTTAATGCAAATCCTCCAGGAGGTTTCCCTCCAGTATTCGAAGGTTATTCACATTAATCTTTTGACCTTACATGGTTAACGGTGGAACAAGTGGGCTGTTAATTAGATATCACTTGTTCTCACTGTATGACCAGTGTACCTTCTCTTTCCAGCCATATTTGTCTTTGAAGATAATTTTTTTGAGTTCTGCTATGTGTGCAATTTTCCACTGGTGATATGCTGTATCCTTTTTATACCCATCATGCTTTTCTGAGCTATTATCATTATTATGTACATTACCATTTAGCTGGCATAATTTTAATTCTTCAGAAATTATGGTATTTCATGACTTGCCTTCTTATAATAGGAAGAGATTGATAAGTCTTTTATTTTAGCTAATGAAAAAATGCAATGTTAATCTGAAATGCAATCCAGCCCACTCTTGCCTACTCATTTCTAGTACCAGTTCATTGTCCACCTGCAGCATATGTCTAAAATACATATAGTGAGGGACCCAGCTATATGGTCTATCCATATCTTTGTATTGCATACTTTTAATGGACAACAGGCATTTCTCATCCACTTGGTTTTTCCTATACATAGTTAAACTGAAGTCTTTTGAGTGATTGTGCAACTCATTTAGGAGACTGCAGTTCCAGAGCTTGATGAAGTCATTACAATGTCATCTACAAATAGAAACTTCTAAAGAATGTACCCTCTACAGGAAGGGTTCTTCACCGGTTTATTTTGGTAGGTACCTCTTTGGCAGTCTGGTGAAGCTCATGGACCCCTTTTTAGGGTAAAGTTTTTAAAATGAATAAAATAAAACACAGGATTACAAAAAAAGCCAATTATATTGAAATATGGTTACCAAAAATAGAAGAAAAAATAAATTCATAGACCATGGGTAAAGTATTCCTGATCCCTTGGGAACCCCTCTTGAATATTTAAGAATTTCTGATCAAAATAAATGTGGAGAAAGTATGAACACACCAAAGCACCTGAGGTAAAGAGAACCACAAAAAGGGGAATAGGGCCCAGGAAGGGAAGATGGAAGTAATGAAAGTCACAGTTTTGACTAAGGCAAACTGAACAGATATTCTACAAAACTGGACACATATGCTCTGGTTCCTGGCATGCACACAGACCAAGCCCTGGACTTAGAGCCTTAAAAATTGTGTTTTGGTGACATCTTCACCTCCTGCCTACTGTACAACCTTAAGCAAGTCACTTAACAGTATGATGAAAAGAGCATTGGCCCCGGAATGAGACAAATTCAAATCCTACTACTGTCTCTGTGACCTTGGTCATGACAATCTCCCTGGGTCTCAGTTTCACCAAATGTAAAAAGAGGGGTTTGAATGAGAGGCCTCTGAGTTTCCTTGCAGTTCTAGATCTTTGGTCATATATCACCACTCTGACCCTCACTTTACCCATCTGTAAAATAGGAATAAAAT